>JXTB01000090.1:256552-394009 GCA_002914805.1 Parasponia andersonii
GGTGACAAAGTGTTTCTAAAGGTCACACCGAGGCGCGGAGTTACTAGATTTGGAGTTAAAGGAAAGTTAGCTCCAAGATATATTGGGCCATTTATGATTACTACAAGAATTGGGCCAGTAGCGTATCGATTGGACTTACCACCACAGTTGGGCCATGTGCATAATATCTTTCATGTTTCAATACTGAGGAAATATGTTCTTGACCTATCTCATGTAATTCAATACGTGGAGATAACAATTCAAGAGGATGTTACTTATGAAGAGCAACCAATTCGAATAATGGGAAGAGAACTTATTGTGCTTCACAATAGAGAAATTCCACTTGTCAAAATTCTTTGGAATCACCATAAGGAAGAGGAAGCCACTTGGGAACTCGAGATAGAGATGCATGAAAAATACATTTACTTGTTTAATTTTCAACTTGAAGTTGTACTTTGAATATATGCCTTGTACTTAAATTTTGGGATGAAATTCATTTGAGGAGGGAAGCATGTGAAATTCCATAAAAATTGTAAGGGCAAATTGGTCTTTTGACCCAAAAAATGAATTTGAACGGATTTGGGTCTAGGTTCATTTGGAAAAAAATGTAAGAAAAGTTTGAAAATTGGGGTCAAAATGTAATTATTCAAGGGTATTTTTGAGAAGATTTTCAGAAAACTGGATCTAAGTGCAAATAAGCAAAATAATGCCCAATTAACCAGAAGTTAACACGTGGTGTTATAGTTATGAAAATTGCCCATAAATCCCTCTACTTTCTCTTTCTTTTGCGATCTGTTCCCCAGAGCAAACACAACACCCGATTTCTGGCGAAGCTCCGTTGAGCCATCTCCAACTATCATTGCCCTGTGCCACCGACCGGCGTCAATGCCCAGCTGCCGGACGAACTCCCGCTACTAGAACCAACCCCGTCGGAACTGCCGATCGCCAGAAAACGCAGAAAACACTGTGGTTTCTTTTTTTCGCCAGAGCCGATTCCGGCCACCGTTCGCTGTGAAACTGGCGCCATGGATTCGTCTCCTTACGGGCAATCTGATGGTAGGTATCTCGTATCTCAATTTTGCTCCATTTGATTTTAATTTCGTTGGACAATTTTGTGTGAAAATAGTTTTGAAATTGACTTTTCGATCGGACCGTTAGATTTTAAAACTAGTATCATTTTTGGAATCTATGTTAAAAATGGTGAAAAATGAGACATTTATTGACTATATTCTGAAATGGGCCCAAAAAAAGATCGAACGGCTCAGATTTACCTCGATTTACATGTCGTGGGGCCCGCATCCAAATTTGGCAAATTATATCTCTAACCTAGGGTTTTGGGTGCTCTGAATTCAATGGTGAAGTCCATTTCATGAATTGAAGCTCCGTTTGAAAATCAAGTTTTCAAACCAAATAACCAAAGTTTCGAAAACGACGTCCGCTCTTCTAAACGACATACAAATGATGCCAAACTTTCTCTATAGCCTTGTAACACTAGTTGGACGCTTGATTGAGGTAGGGATTCGATTACTCGATTCTAAAATCAATTTAATTTATAAATTTTATATATTTTCAATAAATAAAAAATTTTGTGAAATAATTTATAAAAATTGTGTTTATGTCCATTTTTTGTCTGATTTGAGATATAAACTGCCTGGGAGACACGTCACACTAGTTGGCATGTCATATACACTGTTTTGGATTGATTTCTACAGGAAATTGGATTTTTGGGTTTTGATAGAAAATAGATGTTGTAATGCCGAAATTTATAAAAAATCCAAAATGGTTTGAGAACTCAGTTTTGAGGATTGGAAGTGATTTGATTAAAGAATACTGCATGGTTATTTTGAGATTTTGTGGAAATGGTGCATATTCTAGTTCGGTCATTTATAAAATATTTGCATACATTCACACATTTACGATGCCCTACATTGGGTGATCGGACTTACGATACCCCACATCAGGTGATCGGACTTACGATGCCCTACATTGGGTAATCGGACTTATGGCGTCTCTTTAGGTAGCTCGAACTTACGAGTGATCTACTAAGACACTTCAGACATCATAATTGTATGCATGGTTATATCACGGCTTGAGTAGATATGTACTAGTTTTGATGGGTGTTTTACAATGGTTTAGAATGTTTGAACTGTTGGACTATGATTTCCACTTGAGTTTTGTGAACTGTTTTGAATGGAATACTAATCATGCAGGACCTTCAACATGAGCATATTATATATATATATATACAAGAACTTGAAATCGATTCTCTACTGGGTATTAGCTCACCCCATTTCTTCCACTCAGGTGGCACTCAGTGTAATTTGGATCAGAAGAGTTAGATCGAGACATTTGCAGAATAACTAGTTATTTATAATTTAGTAATTCCTACGAAACTTGTGAAATATTTAAATTTCAGTAAGAATTTAGATTTCATTATATTTTATAATTAGAATATGAAATCTGGACACAGTTTGTATTACTTATGTCTGTGTTTGAGTGTGAGATGATCTGTGATGTACGACTATTAAACAATTATTTTAATTACGGTATATATTCAATGAGTGACGCATAACTGTGGGATTTTTTTTTCAATTAAAAATTTTATTGATGCCAGTTTTGAAAAATTAGAGAACTTTAGACAAAATTTTGAATGAATTAAGTTTTTTTATTTAGCTATTTTTAGTATTTCTAATTTATGAAATACTCATTATGTAATTGACTCTGACCTCAGATCGTGACAGCTTATGCGTGTCAGAACATAGAATATTGGGACACAGAAACAGACCTAACTGTAAGAGGGAAGATCTTCGTCTGTTCTTTAGGACTAAATGATTGGAATAATTGACACTAGTTACACATATCATAGATCCAAATAAAATACAATAATAAAACAAAACATCAGCCATAGAAGTTCGAAAACATTGATTGCGGTGCCACCTACCACCACGAAGCTTTGTCTACGTCAATTCTTGCACATTAACTTATACAACATAAATAAATTAACAAAATAAAAATAAAAGTTAAAAAAAAAACCAACACAAAAAAAAAATTGTTTTTTAAGTTTTAACCTAGCTTCTTTATTAATGAGATAACAATATTAATGTTCTCACATTTGTGCATCACCATGTGATCGAGGACTTCATCTTTCACCCTACAAAACAAATTGTCCATGACTGCTTCTCCAAACTGGCTGACCAAAATAGGTTCTCCTACTGCCCTCATGCCATTGGCGATTATCGCTGCCCTAGCTTGTTTGTCAAGTCCAGTATTTGCTTTCTTTATGTAAGTGTCCCAATCGTTTTTGAAAATTTCAATCTTTCTCAATGCAAAAGAGCCTTCTGCCTCAATCAGTCCCTTAAATTCATCTGAAGTAGCTGCATAAAAGGGCAAGTTGAATGTGTCCAATTTTTCCATTTCTATCAAACCCTGTAAATTATTATTAAGTGAATGTATTTTAGATTTTTAGTGCAAATTTTAGACTATTTTAGGACCTTCTATCATGCAAGAATAATACAACACCATATCCGGTTTGCATTGTTCGAGTTACGGTCTAATGAATCTGTATACCTTTTAATTTTAACATCGTTAATAATCTTTTTTTGAAAAAAAAAAACGAAAAAAAAAACAAAAAGGGGGAACTGAAGCATATTATTAAGAAAAAAGAAAGTGCTTAATTACTCGTCGTCCCCAGCAGTTTATTACAGTAAATATTACTGTAACTTCGAAAGGAATCACAGGTAGTCAAGTCCACCGGATATATGACTTGGGCCTACTTGAAGATCCTATTTACTGGTCCTGAAAGCTCTGCTTGAAGACCAAAAGTTCTAATAGTAATAATCATGGTTGCGCCCTGGGGATGGATCGTAGTATTTTGAGCAATTATGAAAAAATGATAGGAGTAGAACTAACTTAGGCCCTAATGACTTTTCTTTTTTTTTTTTCCCGAAGATTTTTTGAAAATGATATTTTAGAAATATCAACTACGTCTTAAACTATGAGAAAATTAGGTATATATCTAATTTTTTTAAATTTTGTAAGTAGATGTCTCCTTTTAAAATTTTATAGGTAAATATCTCATTCTTTTAAAACTTAAGCTAACTTCCCGTTTTGTCCTCAGTTCATTAGACAAAGCCTTTAATGATTGACTTCCATACCAAGGTTGATCAACAAGATCAGATTAAACTTAAATCTGAATCCGTATGCCATAGAATCGGCAGGGATTATGTTACACCGGTTCAGGAACACATTAGCGAGCGACCTGTGGTATGTATTAGTATACATGGAGGTAAAGAAGAGGCCGAAAAAAGGGATTGAATATTAATGATTAGCTTTGGTGTGGGCTTTAAATTAACAACTGTTTATAGGAGTTGGTGAGGGATTTGAATGGAGGAGATGAATTTCTTATTTTATTTGTGTTTTATTTTTGGGGATTTTCTTACTAAGTTATGTTACTATAATAGTTTTAATCTTGTTTTTACTAATGATAATTATTGATTTCTATGGTTTTATGTAACTTTTGTAGTAATTTTTTTTTTTTAGAATTTTTTTTGTTTGGTATATAAAATTTTGGTCATGTTATATAAGATTTCTTCTGTTGTGGTATATAAATTTTTAGTTGTGGTATATGAGATTTCTGTTATGCTATATAAATGTTTAGTTGTGGTATATATAATATTTGTTATGGTAATAGTATACTTATTTTTTGAAGTATTGTTTTCAGTTCATGAAATGTTTTTTGGTATATAAATTTTCCTCATAGTATATAAGATATCTGGTGTGGTATATAATATGCTTATTTTTGTAGGTATTATTTTTTATTCATGAAATTTTTTCTGCTTAGTATATAAAATTATGGTTGTTTTTTTCTACTAACAACCCCAATACTAGGCCCAGGCCCATCAAATTCATTCCTCTGCTTCTTCTTCTCCAAATGCATTTTACCATAAAAATTCAAGAACATGAAGAGAATAATGTCATGAAGGACCGACTTTAAAACCTATACATCGATTTCGTTACATTTTCCCTTCATGAGAATGACACACGCCAACGTGGCAAGTAACATTGCAGCCGAGGAGCGAGGTGGCACATTATGATGAAGGGGAAGCACTCGCCACCGAGGTCGAGAGCGATGGCAATAAACGAGTGTGGCGGAGGCAAGAACCTAAAACGACTGGGAGAACTCGAGCAAGAAGAGCCCTACGACGGTGAAGATTGTACGGAAGATGTGATTTGTTTCAAGGGTCAGGGATATTTTAGTTCGTTACAATTATGCGATTGTAAAGGAGAGTGAGATAAATACTTATGCGATTTCCTTTATATATTGAAGATAATATTAGAAGTCATATCGGTAGATGTAAATTATATTTTATAGCTGAATCTTACGAAAATTGGCGTGTCTTTTCTATAATTTAATTTCTCTTATTTTCCTTGAGGCCATATTTAATAATTATATGTTAGCGTGCTTCGGCAATACCAAACGCAGCAATATCAAACAAGAATAGAGATATTAGATATATCATCTAGTTAGCCAGGCAATTTTGTGAGATTTAGGGGGATATGCATAAGCAGGGGAGGCACGTGAGAATAGACAGAGGAGGGAGAAGTGGGAAACAGAAAATCACGATTAAAATATACAGGCAGAGGAGAAATTAGGACAAAAGGACATAAGAGAGAAGTGGGAAACAGAAAATCAAGATTAAAATAAAAGAACGTGGTCTCTTTTCCTTTATTTTATAGAAATAAGTTTATTCATGTAAATATTGGGATGGGGTAACCTGTTCTTTTCCGGTATTTGGCTTTTTAGTGTCTAATTTTTTGTTGTTTTTTATATAAGTTTTGAAGTGTTCTAGTCCTTTTATTGTTTTTTACTTTTTTGTTTTTATTAAAATTTAAGTTCTATACTATGAGTATTATTTATTTCTTTTCTAATTTTGAAAATTGAGATTACATTGTAATAAACATTGCGCAAATATCATTAATTAATTAATCAATCTCTAGATTCATTTTTCTTTGTTTTAGGAAATTGGAAAAACATATTACTGAATTAATTAGTGGCCCACTAATTCATGTAGCGGCATATAATAAGTGGACTTTGATCACATATTTGAAAGAGAGTTTCGATTCATACATACCTCTAAGACCATATCATTGAGCTTCAAACCAATAAATTCCCACACGTTGAGAGGATCGTTGCTCTTCAAGCTGCCCAAGATTGTAAGGACCATACCACCGCCGGGGACCAATTCTTCGGCACGAGACTTTAAGAACAAAGTGAAGTCCCTTTGAAACTGTTCAAAGTATGCTTTATGCACTTCAGGAGGGCTTGTCTTTGCTATGCAAAGGTTCCCTTTGTTCAGCGCTTCTCCGGCTTCACTTACCAATCCTTTCGGAACCTAGGCAATAATTTTTCAGTATGGTAAATTTTGAAGTACTTGTTTTTTTTTTAAAATAATAATAATTAAATAACATCTACTTGCTAACTAGGATTAGTTAAAGTGATCCAAAATTTGAGGAATATATGTATGAATTTAGGGGTTTAAAATAGAACGTGTATTATTTTTTTTTAAATTTGTAATATTTAAAAAAAATAATAGCAATCTATCCATAAGAAAAGAATGAGATTATAGGTTAAACAGCCCACTAGCTAGGTTCGACTAATCTTCCTGAACTCCACAACTTCATTTAAAGAATAAATAAATAAATAAATAAAAGGGAAAGGAAACGACAAAAGATCCGAGTACAACCGAAATTTCAAACAACTTCAACAACAGTACTGCTATAACAATCAATTTTCAATGTAGTACTATAAATAAAAATCAATTCTAAGTTTATCAAATATGTTCTGTAGTAGGAAACTAAACGTATCAGTACTGAGAACGCATGTTTCGAATGTCAAATCATTTCATTGTTAATAAAGGTATATAATCTCCCATCATATGTTGTTATAAGTAAACGTATATTAAACATATATATTATGTATAGCTTTATGTATGTAAACCTTGGATATCCACATGAGAGCGTAGGAGGAGTAAAAGAAGTGAAGGGAGTCGTTTGGGAAGAGCCTGCCGTAGAAAGATCCAGGGACTCCAGCAAAGAAGCATGAACCAAAGTCGTTTGACCCCTCTCCTAATAACTCCTCCATCACATTCCCACCACAGCCCGGCAAAGACCTGAACAAAGCGTTGAAGTCGTTCCCAGGAAGATCATTTAGGAACACTTGAAGCGATGGAGGTTGTGAGTACCCTTCGAGTTTCTGGCACGTCTTCCGGACACTGTCCATGACTTGTGACACCACTAATTGAGTGTTGGGCCCTGCGGCGCATCCTAAATCCGCCATTTTTAGACATTTAGGGGAGAGAGTACTGAGATAAACAGCTTCTATGGTTTCTTCTAGGGTTGGCTTCACCATGGCTATGATTGTTCTCTGAGACACAAATTAAGCACAAGTACAGAGATGTGAGGAATAAAACTATATATTATCAGTATTATTGTTATAGTGTTCTATAACATATACATATAAACTGAAGCTTGAGAGATATCAGAGAGGGAGAGAGACTGACTGGATGGAGTGAGTTGTTTGCATAACTAGTGTTTCCCTCTCCTCCTTTCATGTGAAGCACTTGCTCTACCTCCATTGATTTTCTCTGATTTTAAAAAATGTCTTCTAATCCTGCTCTCTCATTCAGCTATATATATTCTCTTTATTGTGTGAGCTTGTGAGACAACATATATGTATAATATATATAACGAAAACCTTGTCGATTAATATATGTATAATACCTCTCTTGCTACAATTACTTAAAAAGTTAATATAATCCGCCGTAACAGTAATTTTATGCAAGGATAAGGTATAGTTATGCACAATTTTTTTTTTTCTGGCGTTTATGATTGTTTCTATATATATATATATATATATGTGAAATAAATCGTGATTTGACATAGCTTATCGTAAACAGTACCCTAAAATAACTCAACGCGCGGCCTTGCAATAATTGATGGTCCCGCATGAACTCAAACAATTTGTTTCACGCGTATTAAGGCCAAAATTGATGGTCTCGCATCCCAGCTGGGGGGGAGATTAGATAATTTACGATTTTTGGGAAAAACTTTCGAAAAATACGGTGAACGGTATTTTATCTCTCTGTCAGTACAATATTTTTAATTACTTTATTACGGTAGACTACAGATTGCGGTAAATGCCAGATGACATGTGCCAACGTGCGTGCATCAGCACACTGTCATATATTTTGTTTTAATTTGTCTCGAGTTACTTTTAAAGTACTTTTTCCAAATTTTTTACGCTACATTTCATTTCATCTTTTATTTATTTATTCTGGTTATTCAACTTTTTGTTAAAGTGGTAGTTTTATTGGCCTTATCATTTTTGCTCTTTTTTTTTTTTTGGCAGTAGTTTTCTTTAGGACGGTTTTTTCCGGATATATTTTTTTATTAAATATTATATTATTTTGAATGTATTTTTAGCCTATTTTAATCATGTTCGTCTCCTAATTCATTTTTTTTAAAGTAGATATATTGGCAAAGATAATGGATAATATATAACATTCAAATTGATTAACCTATGTATAGGTATCAATTTAGCCAATGAAAATTTAGCATGCATATTTTTTTATTGTAAAAAGTAAGAGAAAGAACATTAATGATGCACGTCTTTTCATGCACTTCATTATAGTCATTGGATCACCATTAGATAGTGATCTAACGGCTAAAAAAAAATACCTACCTATAGGTAATTAACAAAATTACCATTTTGAATTGGCACCCATATATACTTATATATTTATATATATATATATGCACCAATCAAGTAGGTATTTTTTTTTTTACCTATGCGTAGGTATCAATTTGGCCAATAAAAATTTAGCATGCATATTTTTTTATTATAAAAAGTAAGAGAGAGAAAGAGCATTAATGATGCATATCTTTTCATGCACTTCATTATAGCCATTGGATCACCATTAGATGGTGATCCAACGGCTAAAAAAAAAATACATACCCATAGGTAAAGAAAAAAAATACCTATTGGATTGGCAACCATATATATATATGTATATATATATAAGTGTGAGAGAAGAGTCCACCGCTTCGTTAGTTTCCCTTTTTCATCAATCATCAAATTAGGCCCGGGCTATTCTCGCTTTGTTTAGTCACACACCGCTTCCAATTTCTCACATTAGGGTTTTATAAATCCTTGATAAATTCTAGTTTATATGATAATCTCATGCAGGACGCAAACCCAATCCTAATCACCAAGCTTTTCTTCTCTTCACGTCTGCATATATATACATATGGTAGTAAATCACGCAATCTCAAAATATTCACCAACTCCAAATCCAATTTGCACACGTGCATTCCTTTTGGGCTTCCTTACTCGGTCGTCTGTTTAATATTTTGGGCTTATATTTAATTTTCTAATGGGCTTCACCTATTCTTCATTTCATCTTTCTCCAACTCTCTTTTATAAAAATGTCACTTTAATTTTGCTTTTGCATGAAATATTTCATAACCTGCTTAACTTAACCAAGAGTCACAAATTGAAATAAAACTTTTAGAAAAATGACAATCGACCAAAATTTAAGATGAAAAAAGTGAAAAAATTGTATAAAATATAAGCACATCAAATACCCACAAACTTAATATTTTGCTAATCCTCGAGCAAAAGAAAAAAATAAAAACAAAAGCCTAACTAAAAATTCTAAACACTTAACCATAACCAGTTTAACTCTCAAAATTTGCCTCAAAGATTTCACATAATATAAAGTTCAAGTAAAAACTCTAAACACTATAAAAAAAGGTCTAAAATTTCAATTCAAATGTCAGCCTGACTCCATTACAGATTCCTTAAGTGTGTGTCCATAAATAATTACATTTAATTACTTGTAATTCAGATTAGTGTATGCAAACAAGTAAGTTATAATAAATCTCTAGATAGAAATACATAAGCTCTATAAACTTATTTTCATACCACTCTCAACTAACGTAGACTAACACTATACCAAATATTATTAGGACTTGATTAAGTTTGTAATGTATGCCTTAGGTAACATATAGGATGGTAGTCAATTTTATGCTCAAATGACCCTAAGCATATATATTATTCTTGGATCTTTGTCTTCATAGAATTTCACTTGAACACTCTAAATAATGACTCCAAACTTCTTTTTCACTTTCTCTTTTCACACCACAAAAGTTTTTCTTTTATTAGGCTACTATATCCGAAACTTAGGATTTTTCAACCTTTGTTTTTTTTTCTTCGTTTTTTTATTGCACAAGGGTATAATACCTCTTTTCTTCTTTTTCTTTGTATGCTTTCACAAGATTTTTCTCAATAGACTACCTTTCCTCCCAAATTATTATATAACTCAAAATATATTCAACAAAGATCACATGTGCTTAAAGTATAATGTAAAATATTGGAAACTATTTAAAGCTACGCTAAAAATATAGGTGTCAAAGAAATGTCAATATAGGCTTAAAGGGGTATACTAAGAATAAAATATCAAGTATAAGCTTGAAAGGCTCAGTCAATCCAAAAATGGCCTAAATTATATCTATAATTCAATAGAATCTAGGATTTTGCCTTAAGTAATAATCAAACAGGTTCTAGAGTTTATTACTAAGATTTTAAAGAAGTACTCAATTTGCAAAAGTTTCTATAAGTAAGCAAAACAATCAAATACAACTATTTATGTACTCAAAATATATTCAAAGAGACATAAGAAAAATCAAACTAACACAGAATCAAGCACACAGACAAAAAAAAAACCGAACTAACACAGAATCAAGCACATAGACAAAAAACAACATTCATCATTCTTCCAAGAACCTTATTCAATTAAATCAAGTTCTTTTCATCAGCGTTCGATTATCAAACTAGGCTATGAAAATAAACCTAAAAAACACAAAACTAGACTATTTTTTTTTTTATCAATTTGTTTAATTTTTTTTAACTCTCTACCACCAAACTAAAATTAATATTGTCCCCAATGTTAAAATAAAAGAAAAGTTCAAGAAAACTCCCTGAAAGATATTCACACATAGGTGGAAGTTCTTAGTTAAGTTGTTAAAATCCATATGTTGACCCTAAACTAATGTAAGAACTTGAAATACACAAAAAGAAAACAAACAAAATATAATGAAAGAAAAATAAACTAATTAATTTAAAATTATAAATAAAATAAAAAGTTCACGAGTTGCCCAAGTTTTTCAAATTTTGGCTTTATCCCATGATAGTATAATGGAGTTTCTGAATAATAGACTTGTGCTAGTACTTATATTTTTTCCTCCTTAGTTGAGTCAACATGGATTCTTGAAGTTTCAGGAGATTCCTTCAGACGCTTAGTTTTCTGTGTCTCAGCCATAAGTTGCTTTGCAATGCCAATTTTATACCAAGATATAGATTCCGATGGATGCTCGATTACCCTAATGACATTAAAGGTGATGACCTCATCTTGGACTTGTATTGTCAATTCTCATTTTTGTACATCAATGAGAGCCCTCCCAATAGCTAAGAATGGTCGACCAAGTATGATGGGAATATCTTGATCCTCTTCAATGTCTAGTATAGTAAAGCCTGAATGGAAAATAAATTCATCAACTTTTACTAGAAAATCTTCTACTATGCTTCTTAAATAAGCAAGAGATCGATCAACAAGTTATAGCATGATTGTTGTCGGCCTTGCATTCCCTAAACCTAATTTCTTATAGATTAAGAGTGGTATTAGATTGATACTTGCTTCCAAGTCACATAGAGCATTGTTAAAGAATGAATTTATAATTATGCATGGGATACTAAAGCTTCAGGGATCTTTAAGCTTCAGTGAAACTAACATGGTATCTTGTGTTTGTTTATTTTTCTTCTTTCATTAATCAAATCTATTATATGCTTATTGTTTCTATTTAATTGATCACTAAATAGATAGTTGAGTAAAATTTCCATGAGTCTGGAAAAGAGATTAGAAATTTGGACTTAGGTGAAACAACATTAAATTACGTAGTTTGGGGTAAGTTTACATAGGATAGGAATATACTTATGTGGCTTGTGTATCCTTTTTGAGAATTACAAAACATAATGAATCTAGTCAATTTATGTTAGGAGAAATATATTAGCTTGTCTAAGTATTTTCACTTATGTCTTGGAAATGAGTTTGTGAATATATTTGAATTCTCAATTGACAACTCTAGTGGATTAATTAATGTAAGAGAAAAATTGAGAAATTATGTATTTAAAGGATGGTTGGGGAATTAGTAAATCTAGACATTTTTCTTATTGCTTGTTTTCATCCATTTTGCATACTAGTTTAGTTGCTTTGTTTTATTTCTTTGAAATCAATATTTTGGTTGTTTGGATAAAGTTAGGATTGACTAATTTTAATACTTAGCTTAGACTTAGTAATCAATACTCGTGGGTTCGACACTCTTAATTCCTAAATTTATATTACTTGTGACTGTGTAAGTATATTTTATAGTTGTATATTCGAACCAACAAGTTTTTGGTGATGTTGCTAGGGATTGAATACTATTTATTTGATAATATTTATACCAATCAAATCTAATTTTACTTCAAACATTTTTTTTCTTTTGACTTTTTTTGTTTTATCTTATTTGTGAGGTTCACGATGCTTGCTAAGGTAAGATTTTACCAAAGCCTCACAATATAGCTTAGGAAAGATTCAAGATAAGGCTTAATATAGAAACCAACCACGACTTACTCAAGTGGTACCAACTCCAAATGTTTATGAAAGGTTTGAATCCTACTAGTAGGAGTTTGATAGAAAATAGATATGGCTTCCTGATTTGTAAAGAGAGACCTGAAGGTGAAGCCTATCAAATGAAGGAGAATATGGCAAAGTTTGATTTTGAATTTTTTATTTCAAAGAGTCTTCAAAGGAACTTGAAAAAGAAGAGCCACAAGACATGTTGGTAGTTGAGGAAGTCCAAGAGACCAATGATTTAGCTACATCATTAGTCTATACGAGTATACCACTAACAGAGTCTTGTTTGCCATTAAAGCCACTATCTCAATACTACACTCTCTACAAGCTTGTACCAAAAGTAAAATTTTCCTTTGAATCCGATCATTTAAAATCAAGCCATTTTGGAATTATGAGGAATCATTGTCTATACTCGGTCATGCTTAAGGACCATTGGATCAAAAACCTATTCATGGTGATCTATGCCACACTTTATAGGCAACAATCGCTCATTGATGAGCACTCACTTAAGTCAAGCTGAAGATGATAACTCAAGCGCTTCTTGGGAGACAAGCTAAGTGTTAACTTTTTCATATTTGTATGTTATTTTCTATATTCATGTTTTGTGCAATCCAAAGACTTGGTGCTACATCAAGGAGATCAAGATTCATGGCTATATGTCAATGAAAGGAGTATCCCTAAACTCATTCTTTTTTTTCTTTAATTTTCTATTCAGCATGCTAAGTTTGGGGGATGGAATAAACCTTGTTGGATTGTACTCATGCTTATTTATTTGTTGTTATGTGTTTATTTTCTTAGTTGTGTGATTGGTGTGTTTAGATAAATAGAGGTATTTTGTGCTTTCTTTGGTGATTATCTAATTCCAATGATATGAATCTTGAGTGAATTGGTGAATAACTTTTTGATAAATGTAGATATTAGCTTGGTCTTATGGATAATTCTTGTGCTAGTTCCATTTTGATTGTAAAAATCTATATTAAGAACAATGTCTTAATCTTTGATTTATTCATAAATCTAGAGAATTTATGTGAATATGATATTTTGATAATCTAACAAGTGTTAGAATTTGCTTGATAATCTATTGAGACAAAATCCTAAATAACCTTTCACCAAAGAAAAAATTTAGATAACCTTTAGACCGTTTAAGCCTTTCAAACTAACCGTGATATATTTTATCCCTAGTACATCTATTTTGAGCCTTGTAAGCCATTTCTTTTTCAACCACATATATATTGGCCTAGCCTAAAATAATATCATTCAACCTTTACCCCTTGAGCATATTAATGTTTTTTGTTGAATTATTTTGAGCTATGCTGTGTTATAGAAGAATGGGTGGAGTGAGATTGTAAAAAAACCAAAAATAAAATAGAAAAATAAAACAAAAAAAAAAGAGAAAGTTACACACTTGTTCATAAAAAAAAAATATATACATAAGTTTGGGGGTGTGCAAATCAACAACCAAAAAAAAAAAGAATAAATGTTTGGCTATGTGTTGATGGAAAAAAAGTTGATTTTATTAGCATGCTACTTAGTATATGAAAAAATATCTCTACATAAGTCTTAGAGTTAATGTGCTTAAGGGTAATTACTTTATCTAGAACATCATTCCTTCACCTAACCCACATTACAACCTTAATAAAGATTTTTTGATCCTTGGTGTTGCATTTATCTACATTAGTAGAGATAAATTTGAAAAACAAACTTATGAAACTTGATTGTTACCTTAAAGATTTTGTAGTTAATATATGTTTGCATAAACTTATCCAGATTTTACACAATGATAGGAAAAAAAGTACACACACAGAAAATCAAATTTGAGATAGGATGTGCTCTTGAGTTGTTCTTAATACCTAGCTAATATATATACTTTTCTTTAGGCTATGTTATTATGTGAGTATTGAGGAACCAATCGGAAATCATCAGTATCAGTACATTACCTCTTGTGTGTTTTTAGGTATTTTTCTTTTTCTTTTGCTCGAGGATAAGTAAAATCTTAAGTTTAGGGTGTGTTAATCCATAATAATAAAGTTATCTAGTACTAACATGTCTTAAGTTTTGCTATGTTCTTGTTTATATTAAGTTATCTTATGTGCTTTTCTTGTTGTTTTGAGGTTTTGTTTGTTTATGTTGATAGGAGAATGAAACAAAGGTATTTGATGTAAAATGAGGTGAATTTGTGACTCACAAATAGGTTTTTCAAACTACTGAAATCGAAGTTGAATTCAATACGGATGTAATACAATGAAAATGAGGCAAATCAGAGTTAAAACGAAGAAATGGCACACCCAGGAACTAAGGCACCAAACTAGCAGAAAAGTGGCACAACAATGCCAAGTCTCGGGAATTTTGGCACTGCAGTGTCAAAAATGGTGCCGCGGTGCCACCGTCTACGTCTTAAGTCAATAATTGACAGTTGAGATCAATTTTTTGACGATCCAAGGGTCCAGATTTAACTTATCTTAGGTTGGCCTGAGCCTCCTTTTTAAAACTCAATCTTTGGGGTTGAAAGTGGCATGTTGGGATAGAGAGAAAGGGAGAGTGGCAGCCATGGAAGGAAAAGAATAAGATGAAGACATGTTCTAACCAATTTCATTCTTGATTTTCTCATCAACATCAATATCGTAGTTTATTCATAGTTTTTCTTTGTATTTTCCATATTTAGAGAGTAGTATAGCTGAGAGAAATCTTAGAAAAAGGATTCAAGGGAGCAAGAGCCAAGCTTAGAAAAGGAGCTTGACAACCTTCATGATCACCTTCAAGCTTTTCTAAGGAGGAATTCTATAACTTTTCTCTCTTTGATTTTGTATTTCTTAAATTCTTTGGATTATAATGTTATTGTTCTCAACTAATATTATGAACTAAATATTTTTTGTGTTTGTTTATTTTTCTTCTTTCATTAATCAAATCAATTGCTGAGTTATTTGTTTTATTTTATATATATTGCTTCTATTTAATCGATCACTAAATAAATTGTTGAGTAAAATTTCTATGTACTTAGAAAGAAGATTAGAAATTTGGACTTAGGTGAAACAACATAAGATTCCAAAACATAATGAATCTAGTCAATTTATATTAGGATAAATATATTAGCTTGTCTAAGTATTTTCACTTCTGTCGTGGAAAGAAGTTTGTGAATATATTTGAATTCTCAGTTGACAACTTTAGTGGATTAATTAATGTAAGAGGGAATTAGAAATCCTAGACACTTTCTTATTGCTTGTTTTCATCTATTTTGAATATTAGTTTAGTTGCTTTGTTTTATTTCTTTGAAGTCAATATTTCGATTGTTTGGATAAAATTAGGATCGACCAATTTTAATACTTAACTTAGACTTAGTAATCAATCCTTACGGGTTCGACACTTTTAACTCTTAAATCTATATTACTTGTGACTGTGTACAGTTGCAGGGGGAGTGTGTGAGTATAATTTATAGTTGCACATTCCAACCAACACTAACCTAAACTAGTTATCAATTTATCCAAATAATCGGTTTAAAAATTTTAAAATTAAAATTTAAACTAAAATAAAATAAGAAAATAAAAAAAATAAAACTAAAGAGTGCATGTAATTGTATCAAATCACTGATGAAAATAAATCTAGGATTACAATTTTCACTTTTTGTATGCTTGAATCACTAATTAACCTCTTTGAATTACTATTTAATCCGAATTACCAATCAAGAACCTTAGTGCATCTACAAGCATCTATTGATAGTTATGCAGAAATATCTTCTCTAATTAATTTATTATATTCCTATATGAATTAGATTAAGAAAAGATTCATTAAGACTATGGTCTTTCAATGATTGCACATATTATGTTGGTATATTCTTATCCTATACAAACTCATTTAATCATGATCATGTTTTATTCTATCTAAGTCTAAATTTAAAATTCTTTTTCCAAATTCATACAAATTACCAATATCAATTTAAGTGGTAATTAAGTACTGAAAAGCATTAAGAACAAGATAAAATAAACAATTCCAAAATTAAAATCGCAAAATCAAAAAGGAAGCATTATAATTCAAACTACATACAAAAATCACATTGTAATCTAAGAAAATTACTTTATTTCATAACTAAAATAATAAAACTAAAAGTAAAAATTTGTAACATAATGAAAAATTAACAAATAAGATTCGAGCAAAGTGAGGAATGATTGAGAATAATTACAAGTCTACCCTTCAAATTTGACCTATAATGGCTCTCTCTATTAATCTCTCTCGCTCTCTCCTCTCAATATGGCTACCGCTAAATTCTACCCTTCCTCTCTCGCTCTATTTATATATATATATATATATATATATATATATAATATAAATAAGTGTGCGAGAAAAGTTCACCACTTCATTAGTTTCCCTTTTTCATCAATCCTCAAATCAGGCCCGACCCATTTTCGCTTTGTTTCATCATGCATCGCTTCATTAGGAATTAACTTTTTCTTGTCAAAAACTGAAAATATATCATATGGACACAAGCATGTCATACAAAGAAGCAAATTTGTATTTACCTCGTTGAATCGATCATTTAACTTCTGGAGTTATATATCAATGATAGAATAAAATAATTCCACATTAAAGTGGTGTAAATTTATGATCTTATGAGCTTTACATTGTGATTGACCTCAAGCGAGAAAAGTGTAATTCTTATTAGGAACAATTATATTATGTTTTTCAAAAAAAGTAGAAACTTGTTAATCCCATCCATTATCCTTTATCATTTGCAGTCGTTGCTTACATAATTTAATCAAATTTATAGCAATTATAATATCTTGATCTTTCCTTTGTAATACTTTTGACAACTTATTTGTTATTCCCAACAATATTCTCATCAAATGTAAAGTGAACATAAAATCAAATGATAACATCGATTTGAAAAGATTACTTACTTCATATCTTTGATCAGAGTTTATTCCATCATCTACAATTATCTCAAGAACATCAATTATCGAAGAGAACATGTTAATCAAGCTTAGCAAAAGTACCATAATGAGATCCCTAACGAGTATCACCTGGTCTTTTAAGAGTACTTTGTTGATTTGAACCTTATCCACTTGATATGTCACTACTCTTGAGTACTTCAAATACTATGGCATCGTGCTTTTGTCAAAGTATATAACAACGCTTTGAGGAAGCTCCAACAACATTACCATACTAGTAACCAAATACAAAAAGTGATGCTACTTGAATATGTTTTTTTGCCACAGCTACAAGAGTAAGCTATAATTGATGAGTAAAGCAATGCATATAAAAAGCATATGCATTTTCTTTCAAAATAAGTGTTTTCAGACCATTGAACTCTCTTTATATATTACTTGCACTGTCATAATCTTGTCCCCACAATTTAGATGTACTTAATCTGTGTATAGAGAGAAGATTATCAATAGCACCTTTAAGAGACAAAGCAATAGTACTAAGAATATGTACATTCCTAATAAAATGTTCAATTACATAACCTTTCCTATCCACATAATGAAACACAATAGCCATTTGCTTTTTCATTGAAATGTCACAAGATTCATCAACTAGGATTGAAAATAAAGCATCACCAATATCTTTGATAATGGCATTAATGGTTTCAATGGCTACAACCCTTACAATTTCCTTTTGAATATCAAGTGATGTCAATTTCAAGTTCTCAAGAGCATTTTCTAATGTAATAGCTTGAATATTCTCATTGTGTTCTGATAGAAATCACAAAAGCTCAAAAAAGTTACCTTGGTTGCTAGAATGATTGGATTCATCACGACCACTGAAAGTAAGGCCTTGTCTTAAAAAAAAAGTGAACATAATCACTTGATATATTTAAACATCTTCGATAATCACAATGAACAGGTTCCGAATGCGTTGAGAGAATATTTTGAATATGTTTTCTTTCTTTCATCAAGATTTCACACTTCTTCCAGCTTGGTTATGAGCACTATTGGGACGAGCACTATTGGGACCTT
Organism: Parasponia andersonii; assembly: GCA_002914805.1. Classification (NCBI taxonomy): domain Eukaryota; kingdom Viridiplantae; phylum Streptophyta; class Magnoliopsida; order Rosales; family Cannabaceae; genus Trema; species Trema andersonii. The sequence continues at coordinate 275,211 of JXTB01000090.1, forward strand.
CTACATGATCATGAAATTTTACCAAAGCTTTTTTCCAATTGGAGAATCCATCTCCAATAAAACAATCACTACCTGCTTGATCTCCAACACTTAATTTAGAAAGATAACAACAAAGACAAAGTAAAACATCGCTATATTCTAACCAATTAGGACACTTTTAAAATCAAACATCGTTAAATTTTCTAAATTGATTTCTATATTCAGTCGTTAGAAAATCATGACCATAAGATTCACAAGGACTTTTTTAAAAATATGTTCTACGAACTTGATTACGAATATTAGGATGATACTTCAAAATTGGAATCCTCGACCCTGGATTTGTCGGAAATTATGCAAGATTGACATCTATATTTGTTGAATGCACATCTCTATTTTTCTCCAAAGATTTTGATGAGTTGGATTTTAATCTATTGAAATATGTTTCCATATCTATTTAAATATATTTAAAACTAGATGTTAGAATCTTTGGAAAAAAAAAATTGTTAGGAAAGTTAATAAAACTACTTGTTAGTTTGTTGAATAAATAAAGATAAAGGACTATTTAATTATTTAGTCTCGTCTCGAAGCACATATGTTTTGTGCCTCTCTTTAATTATTTAATTCTTAAGTGGACTTGGCTTTTTTAATTAACTAATCCAAAAAAAAAAATTGATTGTGGACTTGTGGGCTTTTATTATATTTTAAAATTTTTAGATGGGTTTAATAGATTTTTATTCAAGCTTTTATAGAAATTTTATTAACATTTTTATAAATTTAATGAAAATTAAAAAAATTGTAGGGGGTTTCAGCCCCCCTGCTTATATGCCAGCTCCGTCCCTGCTCCCAGACTCTATCGACCATGCTCATCCAGCAATAATATTAAAAAAAAGTTCTCGACAAGATAAATAACAACAACATAAAACAACCATGAAAAAAAAAAAATTTTAAAATTGTTTGGTGGTGTGAATACTAATGTTAATCTAAACTCAAGATACCTCCAAGAAGTACAAAGTTGATAACAATGCACACATCAAAAAGAAAAATAAAAGTACACACAATAATTTTATAGTAGTTCATTCATTAATATCACGACCTACCTACGTACACGTTGAGGACAACCACTTCACTATGAAACATATTTGTTTACAATCCTAATCTCAGAGAAGTTCTCTGTTTCAAACTCTCAAACGTTCTCCCTTAGAATTTCCCAGAAAATACACTTCACTCTCGCAAAGCTCTCTCTCACTCTAGAATACAGTCTGATTCGTATATCATCTCTCTCACACCCCTAAGAAGCTATTTATAAACACATAGCTCTTAGTTACAATCAAGAACCCATACCCAATCAGATTTCCCCAGGTTCCCTTAACCGCCTCAACTGCCGACTTATCCTGAAAGTTACGACCGTTAATTCTGTTATGGCCATTTAACAAAACTAGCTAACTTCCTTAAGGCTTGTCTATCCAATTTGAGAGACAACTTTCACAACTAATAAATATAGTTAAGAGACCAATTTTAGGAATTATACAGGTGTGTGAATACAAATAAAAAAGAGGGTATTAGGTTGATTTAGTTTGGGTGCCTGTATAGCATAAAGGGTACAAATATAATTATAATTTTTTCCTAAATTCAATGATAAAGAGGAGTAATTTGATAGGTAGGGACAATATTAGGTTTTTTTATGATAAAAATATAATTCCAAGAATTTTTTTTCATATTTTCAAGTATACACATGTTTTTTCTTTGTCAAATTAGTTAAAATAGAGGGTTTCTAGTTTTATGAAAATTTCCGTAATAAAAATATTGAAATTTGTTGGTAACAAACAAGTAACCATCGTATAAAGCCATAAGTGACTTTCTATATTTAAAGAAACTTTAGATATAACAGGTTTTTTCTTCTTGGCATATTCATTCAACTAGTTATAGTCATTAGATTGAAATTTAACTATCCTAATTAGACTACTCATTAATGGATAGATATTACAACACCCATTGAATACATAAGTACATATATAACCACAATGTATTTGAGTTTTTGAAAAACCTTTTCGTGTCCATGTGTATATCATTTTATTGATTATTGATAAAGACAAAGACGTTAGTAAAGAACGAAGTGGTTATTAAGTTTTCCACCACGGACATCGTAGTGGCTCAAAGTCCACTATAAATTTTTCAAAGCCGAAGAAAAAGGGAAACTTGCTCCTAATTTTACACGAAATTTGGAGAAATTCATAAATACCAATTTTCTTAAGTATATTTTTATAAATATCTGTTTTTGTTTTTATTTAATAAATACCTATTTTTATACCTTTGTTGGGAAATATATATTACACAGATTTTAAACATGAATAAATAAAGATTAAATTGGTATAAATTTCAAATATATACTATAAATATAAATTTACATTATAAACGTAAATTTTAGGTAAAAGTTTTAAGATTTACATTTCATAGATAAAATATATACTATAAATATAAATTTACATTATAAACGTAAATTTTAGGTAAAAGTTTACATTTAAATATATAACACATATATTTTATCTATGAAATGTAAATCTTAAAATAAGTATTTTTGAAAGAAAAATTAAGAAAGATATTTTTGAAATATAAAGCACAAGTACTAAAAGTATTTCTCAAAAAATTTATTTAAAGTTTCCATCGACAAGAAACATTTGAAAGGCTCAATTGGTCGAAGATTAAATAGAGAATTCAAAGGGGAAAGTATAGAAAGTATAGTGCATGCCTTTTTGAAAAAAAAAAAAGCATTTTGTTTTGATGAATGTTTGTTTTTCTCTTTTTATAACAAATGATCTAGTATATGTTTTTTTTTTAGGTAATAAATTTGTCATTATAAAAAGTTATCTTTACAATAACAGATTGAATTAAAAGACAAAATTCCTCCAATAAATAAGCTTATTCTCTGATCCTAAGACTATTCTAGCCAAACCAAATATAACTGGTTCACCACGACACTAGAAAAAAATGGAAAAAAAAAATCAAAAAAATGCATCTAACAGTAACTAACACTATCAATGCATCCAACTCCAAAAATTAGATATTTATGGTCAACATCCCCGACCTATAAAAGAACTCAAATACATTCCCTTCATACTTCACAAACTTTTTATGCTCAACACCTTCATATATAAATCCTTCATGCTTTACAAAGCTCCTATAGATAAAGATCACTTGAAGAAATGTCACATATGCACTTGCCTATTTTTACTAAAAAGGGAGATCTATAAGTCTCTCTCTTCCCCCTTTCAGTGTTTTCATTAGCATTCTGTATTAGAAAAAATAATATAGAGAAATATACTTTAATAAGGGTAGACAATAGACTCCCAATAGGGGGAGATAATAAACTCTAAATCAGATAAGACGATATATTATTAGAAGATCGGCTTTGCAAAAGTAAAAAATACACAACTAAAATACGAGTTGAGAAAATTTGAGTAAAATGACAAAAAATAAGGCACACAAAAAATTTAATGTAATTCACTTAATTTCGGCTACATCCATATATAAGACTGCAAAGAAATTCACTATAAAAAGGAGATTACAATTCACTTTTCTCTAAATATAAGGAGAGATCATTCTTTCTTGAAATAAGAGAAAATATTTTTTCTAAATAATTTAGGAGAAAATAAATGAGACACTAAGAGGAGTTCCAAGATTTAACTCTGTCTTAGAGCGGAAGATAATTTTAGAATAAAATGTAAAACAAGTGATGAAGCTCCTATATTTATAGAACTTGAGAGATAGTATGAACAAGTGATAACACCACTATTACTGATTTGTTCATTCTCTTTTCTTCGCTTGTCAATTCTTCATACTGCTTTCATATCTACTAGGGCATATGAGGATCTATACCATTAGAACTCATCAGTGTTGACTGGCTTGGCTAAAGTATCTACTAGATTTTTCTTAGTGTGTATTGTCAATTTATCCATACTTCCATCATCTACTACTTCTCAAATAAAGTGATACTGAACATCTATGTGCTTTGTCCTCAAATGAAAGGCCAGATTCTGTGTAATGTGCAAGGCATTCTGACTATCACAAAATAGAAGAATTTTTTCTTGTTTATGCTCGAGCTCTTCCAATAATCTTTGAACCCAAATAGCCTCTTTATAAGCTTCTGTAACTGCTATATATTCTGCTTTTGTTGTAGATAAAACCACAATAATTTGCAGTTTTGAAACTCAGCTTACAACTCTTTTCATAAGAATGAACACATAGCCTGTAGTAGATTTTCATTTGTCAAGATCACCTGCAAAATATCAATCAACATATCATCTGACAGTAAATTTTGATCCTCCATAACATAATGCAACCTCAGAGGTTCCTTTGATATATCTGAAAATCCTCTTTATAGCATTCCAATGCTCTCCACCAAGATTCACCATATATAGACTAATCGCTCTCACTGCTTGTGCAATGTCTAATCTTGTACATATCATAGCGCTTCCTACTGCTGATGCATATGGTACTTAAGATATCTTCATCCTCTCTACTTTACTGCTAGGATACATCTCGAAAGATAACTTAAAATTAATAGAAAGTGGGGTAGAAATTAGCTTACAATCTTGCATATTGAAGTGTCGCAAGATTTATATAGTTCTTCTGAGAAAGCCAAATCTTCTTGTTACTTCTGTTTCAGTGAATTTATATCCCTAGAATCTTGTTTGCTAGTCCCAAGTTCTTCATACCAAATTTTCTAGCCAATTATGCCTTTTTAGGTCCCACTACCAATATTTCATCAACGTACAATTATAAAATAATGAAATCACTATCTTCATCAAACCTCTTGAAGTATATGCAATAGGCTAAACTAAGTTTGTTGTATCCAAGGCTTATAATTAAAGAATCAAATTTCTTATACCAACACCTTGGTACCTGTTTGAGACTATATAGATATTTGTTCAACCTACAAACTAAGTTCTTCTTACCTATTTCAGTAAAACCTTTTGGTTGGAGCATATAAATTTCCTTTTTTAAGAATTCTATGAGAAAAAAAATAGTTTTCACATCTAGCTGCTCTAGATATAGGTCAAACATAGTATATATTGCCAGAATTACTCTAACTTTTGTGAGTCAAACTACAGGTAAAAATATCCCGTTGAAGTCAATACCTTCCTTTTGAGTATATCCTTTTACCACCAATTTCACACGATATCACTCTACTTGATCTTGCTATCATACGTGATCTTGTAGACCCATATATTTCCAACGACCTTCATTCCTTATGGTAGAGAAACAAGATCCAATGTCTTGTTTTTGTGAAGGGTTTGAATCTTTTCTTGCATTATTATCATTCATAGAGATACATATAAACTTTTGGTAGCCTCATAGAAAGTTATTGGCTCTCCATCCTCTGTTCAAAAGTAGTATACAATGTTGCTCTCAATGACATAATATGAGTGTCACACTGGTGGTCTTCTCTCATGAGTTGATTGATGGATTTCAAAAGCCTTTTCTATGGTTGGTTCTTCTACTTCGTGCTCTGGTCTGCTTCAAAAGAATCTGAATTTTCAATATTCTTTTCTACCTAAACGTTAGTAGTTTCTAGATTGTTATCATCTCCCTTCTCTTGTTGTAAATATCATATCTCTACTGATAACAACCTTATAGACAGTAGGATTCCATAACCAACACCCTTTAACTCCAACAATATATTCAAAGAATATATATTTTTTGGACTTTGAATCTAGTTTTGTGATTTCTTGAGTATTGTATATCATATACATAAGACTTCTAAATATATGTAAGCGAGAATAATCAGTTGACTTACCAGTCCATATCTCAATTGGTGTCTTCAAATCAATCATTGCTGATAAAGACTTGATCACATAACATGCGATTTTGATTACTTATACCTAGAATGTCTTGAGTAGACCTGCAACTCTCAATATTGCTCTTGTCCTTTCTAATAAAGTTCTATTCATCCACTCTACTACTCTATTTTGTTGAGGAGTATATGCCGCTATGAACTGCCTCTTGAAACATTCTTATTGACAGAAATTATCAAATTCATCGCTTATATATTCTATTCCACTATTTGTTTGCAATCACTTGATATTCTCTCTATATTCAAGCTCTATCCATGTTTGAATATTTTGAAGGCTGAAAATAAATTTGTTTTTCTCTTGACAGGATACACCTAATATCTCTTAGAGTAATCATCAATAAAAGATACCAAGCATCTAGCTCCTACAAGAGATATTAACAGTGCTTGCTAAACATCAGATCTTGCCAAACATCAGATGAACTAAGTCCAAAATGTTTTTGCTTCTAGAACTGGAAGTGCTAAACTTTAATCTATGATGCTTGCTTGTGACATAATACTCACAAAAGGATAAAGATATCTTTGTGAGACCAGGAAGTAACTTTCATTCAGAGAGAATCTTCAAGCCTTGTTCCAACATATGGCCAAGCTTATGATGCCATATCATTGTTAATTCTTCTCCAAAATTTGTTGAAGCAATTGATGCCTCTACTTCCATTAGTGTATCTTCTTTAAACATATACAGATTCACTATGATTTTCTCCGAATTTATTATTACAAGCGCCCCCTTCATGATCTTTATGATCTTATTCTCAACACGAGTTTTACAACTAAGATTAAACTAATTATCCTAAAGATAATATATTTTTCTTCAGACCCTTCACATGTCGCACCTCTCGAATAGTACGAATAATATTATTGTGCATTATTTTAGGATGAATGATTTTTCTAAATTATTATTAAATACTTTTGTAAAACTAAAACAAGTTTGCAATAACCAAAATATTCTTTTTTAATTAATTTTAATGTTTTTAAAGTGTTGAAAACAAGTTTAGAACTCAATTTTTGAAAAAAGCCAAAATTTGTCAAAATCTGAAAAATGCCAAAAATCCTATCAGAGTTTGAAAAATGAGCAAGAATAGGTTTGATTTTGGTCGACCACTTTTAAGACCAATGGCCAAAAATGACCGTTGGAGTTGAGCATAAACCTAAATTGATATTTATATACTCTAAAAGTGTCTTAGCCTATTTTCACATCAATTACACTTTCAAATCATATTAAGCCAATCTTAAAGTATTCATTGTGCATTGTTCTCAAATCTTCTAAGCCAAAATTATATTAATTACTTTGCGAGTGTATTTACTCCTATATTATAAAATCATTTGAGTTGAGGTGAGGTTGGCATCGACAACTTGCTTTGAGTTTCCACTATTCGGATCAAGATTATGGGCTTGACCGACCCTTGTATACAATGAACGATTTCTCTTTAGGCACACTCACAGATTTACAATAGTCTTGACTCCGTCTCTATCGTGTCTAATATTGAATTATTTTGACTTTGGTGACAACCTCACTTATATGGATTATTTAGACAATAGTGCAAATCTTACCAATACAATGATAACTAATCACATCAATATCCTCAACACTCTATTTTCACAACTAACGGCAATAAAGTATAAAATAGAGGATAATAAATGTGCAGAACTCTTACTTTAAAGTCTACTTGATTTGTATAATTAGCTTATCACAAATGTGATTAGAAATGTCACAACTCTAATTTTCAATGATCTTACCACTGTTATTCTTGAACAAGAAGATTGGTGTAAGAACAAGGAAGATAGCACGACTCCAATAGCTATATTTTTGGTCGACCAGCTTTAATTTTGGTTGAACAAACATTTGTTATAGTTTTATAAAACAGTCTATTTTAGATAAAATATTTAGAATTCCAACCTGTGAACCTCTCCCACAGTTCGTATACACCATTAAACATAGATCGAATAAATACTGAAAAGAACATAAATCAAATATATGTTCAAACATCATCATCATCCATGTTAGAACAGACATCAGAATGGCATACATGAGTTCACAGACAAAATGGAAGGTAGTAATCTTGGTTCAATGCTAAAACAAAACTCAAACAATCTAAACACCACAACAACATGCTTTGAGCATTACCAAGATAATGAACTACAGTCCCAATGGCCTCTTACTCCTCTCGATCTCCAAAATCGAACTGGACACCACTTGAGGAAGGAAGGAAGGAATGAACATAAAATGCCCAATAGGAAAAATAATTACCTCGATTGAAAATATTTTTAATGATAGAAAGCTCTTGCATGGTTAGTTTAAATCCAATACATATATATATCATAATCCAAAACCGAAAATCGTCGCGTAGATCTATAAATAAATCAGTATAATCAAAACCATTCAATTTAGATGCACATGACACAAATCAACCCATACCCATGAGCTTACATTCTCTCATCTGTGGAAACCCAGGATAATAGCACTAAGTGTACCTAACAGTCTGCCCGGCATCTAAGCCTATACTCGGAGGGGACACCCATGTGTCGCCTACCAAAACTGGAGGGGCAACCGAATTGCCTACGCCTACCAAATGGGGAGGTAATCAGAAGTAACAAAATCCTGCGCAGGTTTAACAGACTTTACACCGACAGTGGGGCACGCAATACCGAACTGTAAACCCAAGATGCTAATACGGTGCTCATGTATGATCCTATTACACGTGCAACACAGAACTGAAGTGTAAAAATGATCGTACTCTGGTTTTTCAATAAAATAAGTATATTAGGTTTTTATAGAAAAACGAGCAGTACAACAACCCTATTTTTGATATACCCAAAATAACCTGTACTCAGAAAATATATAGAGCAATACAATATATATGTATATCATACCATCACAATCTATCACATATGTTCAAGAAAACTAAAAACCACATTTGTTCTCGTATGTTGCAGAAATTAAGTTTTATTCGAAAATAGTATAAAACGAAGGTAACCGAATCCTACGTCACAAGAATAGTGATACCACGCTATTGAATCCTTAAAGCATTGTCGACAACCATTCAGAGGGTCGGGAACCAATTCCAAGTCCTCAATCGTTCTCTTGCGAAAAACCAACTTCTCAATGGAGCTTCAATTCCACAAATGAACCTCTTCACTGAATTCCTAGCACCCAAAATAGCTAGATTATACATATAACTTATCCAATTCGGGTCCGGACTCACACCGGAACAGTGGCATGCAAATCGAGACAAATCTTAGCCGTTCGATTTCGATTTTTGTGCCGATCACCAAACATAGTCAATATATATATCAAACTTCCCTATTTTCCGAGTACAATCCAAAAATAACAACAAAAACACAATCCAATGGTCGGATCAAAAAGTCATCTCAAAATCAAAATATTCCAAAAATAGCAACTTTTGATTCGGGCATTATGGAGTTAAGATATATATACCTTGAGCTTCCTCTCGACGAGACGAATTCAACGAGCCCGGTTAGAGGTCAAATGGTGGCCGAAATCGTCACCAGGGACGAGAAATCTGAAACGGTCCACTTCGTCTTCTCCGGCAACAGCGGCTTCTCAGGTGGCGGTAGCTGGTCAGCGTCGGCTCGGCACGGGGGAGCTTCGGCGATGGGTTGGTCAGGTGGACGACGGCGGGAGACGACGACAACTTCTTCTTCCCCCTTCAGCGAGCGAGCAAGAACGAGAGAGAGAATCGGGTGGGGGAGAGAGAGAGAGAAGGTGAGTGGGACGATGAACTCACACGAGTGGCCATATGGGACTATACAAATTTTTAAAAATTTGCACTATAGTCCTCGGTTCTTAAACTCTATCAATTTAGTCCCTTAAAAATTACAATTTAGTCATTCTGTACAAAATTTTTGTAAATTAATTCACCCAATATAATACCTAAAAATTAGTAAAATATCCAAATTACCCCCCAAATATTCGGGTTTTTACATGTAGTATTGTACAATAACAAACCTAGACACACGTGGCAGAGTACCACGCTTCTAAAAGAGGGAAAAGGTTATAGCTAACCTTATACAAAAGAATAGAACTGTATAGAGTATTAAAAATAACAAACTATATTTTTATCATTATTTTAGTTTTTATGATGGGTACATTATATTTTACAGATATATGCATACTAATATTCCCATTATTTTGTTATAATATTTGAAGCTGTGTCATTTATTTAAAATAGTTCCAAAATTTAATCAGTTTTAACGTCTTCCCACTTATTTATATTTGAAAGGAAAAAGAAAAAAAAAAATCCAAACAATAATAATCCGATATGGCAAAATAATGGGCGCATCTGACAAGTACTCACGGATGCTGGATGGTTCATCAACCGCGTCAAAAGTGAGTTCCATAATTCGAAATCAAATATATATTATTCTAAAAATATGTATTATTCGGGGCCCTCAAAATATAGCATAGTAGATAATATTAGTGCTAATTCAACTAAATAAATAAATTAATTAAGGAATTATATTGTTAGTGGAAGTAAAGAATAGGTTTGGTATATAGTGATCACTAACTCATCATGATTTACTGAAAAGGATTTCTATTTATTACCTCAATTTTTTTTCCTTCTTGATTTGGATTGGTTTTTAGAGAAGGTAAAGATGCTTTTATCTGCAATAATGTACAGAATATGTGGATTATTTGAATTCCAGTTCAATCTGGAAACTTTGGAATAAAAGCATAAAATTTTGTTAGCACAGAATTTTAGAATACATTCCCCCAAAGATTTTGCCACTAGTTTCTCCAATACCTGACAATGGAAAACCCATCTGGAAATTCTCTTATCTGAAATTTTATTCTCCAACAGATGAAAGTATCTGAAAATATGGTTTCTACCCATGTTCATTACTTGGTCATACAGTAACCTAATTGATAATGATAATGTAGTTTTTAGACATGTGGGTCACTCAATACCCGCTATTTGTCTTGTCTAGGACGATTTCAAGCCCAAAGTTTCTAAAGCAGTTTTTTCCTTTTCCCTTATCATTACTTCTATAAAGTCTTGGAATCCAAATAGAGTCCTTCTATTCATCCTAACTAATTATACTGGCTTGAATTTATTCATGTTAGCAATGTTGTTAATCTAGAAAATTCGAAATTTTATAATATTAGCACTATTACTAAGTTAATTGTTTTATTTTTAGAAAGCCTTGAATCCAGGAAAATACTGTATATTATCCTGACCTATATTGGATCAATTTTAAGCTCATATATAGTGGCAAAGCTATAAAAATACCAAATTTAAATCCATTTATGAATCGTATTAGTTTGATACAAAACAACTGCTGAAATGAAAAGTTAGAACACCAAAAAGTTCCATTCAGCCTAATTTATCGCAATTGCAGAAATAAAAAGTCCAACCACCAAAAGTTTCACTTAGTCTAATTTGCTCAATATTACCAAGTCATTTAATTTAAAACGACGGCTAAAGTAAAAAGTCCAACCACCAATCCACTCAGTTTAATTTCCTGAATATTACTAAGTGATGAATTATTTTAATTCTAGGAATTGAATCCATAGAGAGCACTTCTATTTATCCTTATTTAAACTGGATCCATTTTTAAGCCTTATAATAAATTAGCAACGTTCCAATACCAACAAATAAAATTCAAAATCTTATTTCAAAATTCAATAATGTTGAATATGATAATATACCAACACTACTACTATTAAATATGTAAACAATATAACTTAGTTTTTTATGCTTGTAATTTGCCTATCTTTATATATTCGAACAGAACAAAAACAATACCAAAAAAGGGGAAGATTTCCAATATAAGATTTCTTTAGAAATGTACAAATACAAATATATCTAAACTATAGATATAGATATAGAACAAGAAGTAGCCAAGAAAAAAAACAAAATGTACAAGACTGATTAAGGTTATCTCAATCTCTTCATCCTTCATTCAAACACATTGCCAGAATACTCTTCTTCCATTCTGAACCTTTGTTGACGAGCAATAAAAGCTTCAACTTTGAGCCTAAACTCTTCACTGCTCATGGCGTCCTCCGGGTACAAACCCTTGTCCGATCTCTCCCTATGCTCAGTCCTTTTCGCAAAATTCTCAGTCTCCGATCGCTTCAGAACCCGATTCGGCTTCCTGGGTCGCTCCACAATCTCCGAGATACTCCTTTTATAGCTCTTTATTTCCATACATTGATCAGTACACTTTCCTGCCACCACCACCACAGGATTCTCGGAAATACCATGTTTGGCTCTGTTTTCTACTTTTTCCCGGGAAAAAACTTTCTGATTCTTCTCGCTGTTCTTAACGAACTCGTCGTAAAGATCGTACCCGGGAAACTTCTTGCCGGAGTCTCTGCCGGAAAACTGGCCGGACTTGGCGAAGAGAGTGATGACAATAACGTTTCCGAGGACGAAAACGAACCGAGGGCTCGACAGGATGCCGGAGAAGTCCCGGAAAAACCCGCCGGAGTTCTTGACGGCGACCGGGACGTGAAACGAAAGCCGGGAAATCAGGACGATTACGACCAGAATCTCGACGAACCGGAACAAGTTTGCGATCTTTCGGAGCTGATTGTACCTCAATATGGCGTTGGCCTTCTCAGCTTTGATGTTGTAGAAGTTGAAGGAGTCCATTTTCAAGGTTTCTGGTGAACTAAGAAAGAGTTCGGAGAAAAAAAGATTTGTTTTCTGTTAGGGTTTTGAGAAGTGAACCGGGTTTTCTCACTCGAAGAAGAATTGAACCGGGTTCGCAATCTTAGTCGCGACCATTTCTTGTAAGGGAGCCAAGAGTGAAGCTACTATGAATATAGTAGGTTTAGTGAAAATTTTGGTGATTGGAAGCATGGAAAATGATGGAATGCAGAGGAAACAGAGTGAGAGCTATTTGAGCTCTGTTATTTGTATTATATTTTGTTTTGTTATGGTTCTGATCTGATTAGATTGTGCCCTTTTTTTCTCGTTGGCTTTGCATATTGTTTTTGAAGTCCTTTGTATAAGTATTTATAACCCTCTTGTTTTTTTTTAATTAAGGTTACACGGTATGGACGCTGATACAAGGAAGGGGTATATTAGGAACAATAGAAGGACAAAAAAAAAAAAAAAAAAGATAAAAGGGTGAGGGAAGGGTATCTAGTCTCGAATATAGAGCTTTTTCTTTCTTTTTTTGTTTCTTTATTTTTTTTAAGAGAACTTTTTCTTTTCAATTATATTCCATATATGTATTCACTTTATTTGAAATTTGCAAGTGGAGGGCTATTTTTTGTGCATCATTCGAGCTTGTAGTATGATTTGGAAGCTACGTTTCTGTGTGTAATCCAACAAACTTAAGTTACGAAAAAAACATAAATATAAAGAATATATTTAAGGTTAGTATCTAGCCACGTTGCTGACACTAAAAATGCATTGAAAAAGAGAAGCTACATAGATATGTACATTATCCCAGTGATTTTCTCTTCTGCTTTTTGGTGTCTTCATTTTTTTGTTACTCTTTCTTTAAATTGAATGATATGAATCAATTTTTTTTTTTACTTACAAATTTTCTAGACATAAAATTGTTTATCTATCTTTTTTTCTTCCTTTTTCGGAGATCAACAAAACTCTATTCTTAGAAAAGTATAAACTTTTACAATGGAAAAAAAAAAAAAAAACTTCTCAAACTAAACAAGTTCACCAGCCTTTAAAAAAAAAAAAAAAGAACAAAATACACTCAACCGCATATTACGCTATTGATAAAACTTTGAACAACTGTCCTTGTACCTGTCTCCATAGAGTAGAGATTTCAATCCTACATGCATCGATTCTTTGGAAAACAATTCACCATCCAAGTTTTTGAAAAGCACTCTCCACTGTCCGAGTTTACTCTTCTGAAAAATACGATAAAATATATTTTTTTTTGGCTAAAATCGATATTTGTCCGAATTAATTATTCAAAATCCAAAATTAAACTTAGACAAAAGGTAGGACAAAGTGATCATACATTGAAATACATGATAATTACCTTCACGTAAAAATGAAAGATTATTAAACAAAATAAAAATAGAAAGAAAGAAAATGACACCATAGAGAAGTTCCTCAAATAAGGATCTCTCTCTATAGCAAAGTAGTATTATCTCGAGAAGTGTGTTATAGAGAAGAAAGTAAGCAGGCCAAAAAAAAAAAAACTAGGGTTTTATCCCTTCACACGAAACTGTTTATCATGATTCTTTAAATATTAGCTTATTCAATATTCGATGTTTATGCTCGTTACGTTTGTTTTTTTTTTTTAAAGAGATATATATATATATATATATATATATATATATACGCGTTTGCATAGCTAACGTACCACTGATCTCAAATCAGAGACGACAATTCGAGTCAAACTTAGTAGGCTGGCTCATGAGCCCTTATTATCACTCGCGAGTCGGTCCGGCCCGACCCATTCATATTTGAGGTTGGGTTGAGTTTGGGAATCTCAGCTCGATAGGGCCACTTGGCCCATTTTTATAAGAGATCATTGTTATTGTAAATTTTTTTAGAACCCGGAGTTGTAAAAAAAACAAATTGTTTCAGGCTCGGCTTAGTCTTAGCCTGTCTAGGAGTACAATAAGCCAACAGAGCTTAGACCAGGTTTTATTTTTTTTTTTGGATATATCGATCCAGCTCGATTTGTCTACTCCTTTTAACCAGTAATGGATGGGATGGATTAGCCCAATCCGTCAATTTTGCCACCTCTATCTTAGACCAACTTTAATCTATAGATTATCAAATACTTATATTCTGAATTCTCACGAGAATTTGCACGATGCAAAACATCTTTCTTTTATTTCCAGAAGGTACAAATTTTGCTACATCTATCTTAGACCAACGTTAATCCATTGATTATCAAATACTTATATTTAGAATTCTGACTAAGATTTGCACTATGCAAAACATCTTTCTTTTGTTTCGAGAAGGTACAATATATAATATGTGTTTCTCAAAGGTATTTTTCTACGGAGGTTTCTTCAAAAATTACACACATATTCACCTTAACTTTTCTCCTCGAGTGAGTAATTGAGAACCACGGGAAAAAAATTGTGAATTTTTTCCAATTACAAAAATTTTAATATCAATGTAAAAGATTTATTTTATTATTTTTTTTCTTTGCATCTTATTATTTGAGAAACGAATATCTTGTCATTGGGAAAAATTTGTCTTGATTACCTAATTTACGAAGTGACTGAGTTAGCTTGTTATAACACAATAATACATTGCTAATTTTCGTTTAAATTATTTTCAGAATTGCAACTTTTTCATTACATTTTTCTTTCTTTGAAAGCTTCTCCTTTTCTTCTTCTCGGTAACTTCTACCCTCTCCCTAGGAGTTACTTTACATTTTGTATCTTTTTTTTTTAAAGTAGTTGTTGTCTTTCTTTTTCATTTACAGGTAGTTGTTATCGTATATTTAGATATATGATTTTCTTTTTGTCTTGAATACTTGATTTTAAAATATTTTTGCGATTTTAATTGATTTTTATTATCTTTGTGTTTATTGATTTTTCTTTTATTTTTTTTTAAGCTTGTGTGTTTCGATCTTAAAATCTGTAATAATGAATATTAATTTATAGAGAAGACATGTCAACACATCATTAGAGGAGCCTAACTTGGGTAGTGGAATGTTTTTTTTTTTTTGGATAAAACGGATTCTTATTGAGAATATCATTATTAGAAGCAAAAAGTTTCAATAATAATACATACAATATAAAAAGATTATAATTTCAAACTCCTCAAACGAAATGAAAGTGGATCACAAATACATCAGAAACAGATATATGGATTACTATATAGGATAGCAAGGACCACTAGTATTAATTGTCTTCACTTGCTCCTGGATTATATTCCAGGTAAAAGAAACTAAGATTTCTAAGATACTCACACTTTACGAGATCTATGCCCGTAGATCTAAATTAGAAAAGAAATCTTAAATTCAAGATCTAGTAAAAGAGTTGAGAATCCACTCAAAGATCAACCAACCTAATATTTGGACTTATTAAAAAGAAAAAAAAAAAAACTCAAAAGAGATTATGGAGGAGAGAAAAAAAGAGGAAGATAGTAAGAGGAGAAGGAGGGCGAGAGGAAAAGAAGGAGTGGGAGGAGAAAGAAGAGAAGGCCAGAAAAGTAGTCTTCCTCTCCGGCCTCTGCGAGTAGCTGAGAAAGACTGCTTTTATTGGAGAGAAAGAGGACAGATTGGTAGATAGAAAGAAAATGCGCAAAGAGAAGTATATTGTGTTGGTATTACTAAAAAAAAAGAGAGCGTTGGAATGTATTTAATATGAAAGAATCAAAAACTGTGTTCACCTAAACTTTCCGATTTTTGAAGTTGATTACATTGACAATAAGTCAAATTCTCATTAATTATGTGTATGTGATAAGGTTACATATTTTACGTCCCTAAGCTTATTTTATTGAGAACGGGGATGAGCTTTCAAATTAGAGAATCTCTTCTTCCAATGAAATATATTATTGTAGATAAAAAGTCATATTTTTGGTAATAAAAAGCTAAATTATAAATATACAACATTAAAAAGTTTATTAACATCTACTATTATTTAGTTAATATATTTAGCATATAAAACTAAGAAATAGCCTTCCATCTCTTGGAATAATTTTTCACGATTTAAGTGTCCATATTGTAAAGGTGATAGTGATTTGGAAATATGGGATAATAATTGGCCAATGATATTAACTAATAATTTAAAAAATAAAGAAAAATGATATTAAATAATAATATAGAATAATGCTATAGAACACTGCATGATTTGTTAGTCTATCACTAGCTAATCATAATTATAATTCAGGTAGGATCTCTGTGAGATTTATTTGTTAATTAGAATCATCCAATGACAAACATATCGTACTAGTGCCACTGTACCACTGATACCCCATAGCATTACTCAGTCATAAAATAATAATACTTGGGTTCCAACTATTATACCAAATTTTTAATACTAATATATGTAATATGTAATTTGTCACTACTCAATTAGTGTTAATATTTAATCTATTTATTATAAATTTTAATACCCTAATTAAATAGTAACTATTCATATCATATATGTTAGTATAATAATTAATACCTCTAATATTATCTATAACAAAATAACTAGTTGCGAGTAGGGAAAATCTATTGCCATTAGCCAATTGGCCACCTTAGACAAAGGCAAAAATAACCATCATTATTGTTGTTCTTTTTAGCAAAATCACTATCATTCTGGTTCTAGACTTCTTGTCCTCCTTTCTTACTCACTAAGAAAATGCCACGCAACGGCTAATTTCTCTCTTTTGTGACAACTTTTCATTGTATTGGCATTTAATAACATTTTTTTTTTAAAAAAATGGTAGTTTAGATCTCCAACAAACTTTCTCGTATGAGAAAGTGGCATGTGGTTACTCTTCCTTGCCTTGATAATAATACTGCCACTGCCTTTATCGAACTTTTGGACCAGCTGCCACTTGGCAGTAGTGTTCATGTCTTTATATTACAAAGTTAAACAAAGCTCTACCAGTCATTTTCTTTTAATTCTGAGGGGAAAAGAAAAAGTCATCTCTTTCAATTATGATTATGAAACTGACAAACAACAACCTCTTCCACAAACCCAAAACTTTTTTTTTTAAAACTTTATAATGGACCCAAAGTGAAAAAAAAAAAAAAAGAAAAACAAAAGTCACACAGATAACCACCAAATGTGACTATCTGATTAAGAAAAACCTCTTTTATTAATAGGGTAAAAGACTTTAATAGGGCAAGTTAGTGGAATGTGAGGATGAATATCCCCGTTAATTTAGTTAACAAAAAGCAATTAATTAGAAAATGACATTTCAGTTAAAAATGAAGGTACCTATTTGATATATACGTATTATATACATAATTAAGCAACTTATAAAGGAACTCATGGGGACTTGGGAGTTGGGAGACAATTCTATGCATGATTGAGCGTTATGGTGGGCGGCTTTCACTTAAAATGGGCTACATCTCTGGGCTCCATTCCTCCACAAATTTAGATTATTATCCAATTTGGAGGGAGACAGAGTTGTGGATTGACTATGGAGTCCCTGAGATATTGGGTAACCCTTCCGTTGGAAAATCTTTACGATTTCTTTTTCATCGAATGACCTTTTCATGACTACTTTTATGAGATAATTTTATTTTTAAGAACTAATCGAAAAAGTAATAATCTTGTATAATCTCTTTTATGACTGTCATAATTTTTATAATTACCGTTTATAAAAGTTATAACTATATTCATAAAAGTTATGACTATTCGTAAGAAGTCACAGAAGAAATTACAAAAAATTATAATTTTATGACTAGTTATAAAAAAATAAATTATATTCCTGAAAAATAATCATAAGAGGGAAAAAAAAAATCATTTTGATCCAAATCACCCTTTACGCAGGTCTAAATCCCTCCTTACATATTATTTGCGAACCCATTATTCAAAAGTTGATGCTTTATGGGAACGTGTTAATCCTACTTTTTTATATTGCTTCTAAAGAGTTTGGAGATTAGATAGATAAGGCATTAATCAAAATTAATGAACAAATTCAAAAAGCTACTAGGTTCTTTACTCAATCAAGTTCTTATTTCTTGATAATCTTAAATTTCGTCTTATTTTTAAAATAGTTGACGGAACACCATTCTGTTTTCTTAATTAAATTCTCCTCTGTAGTTAATATTATTATTTTATTTCATTTTATTTGCCTTTGTCAAGTTAGGTAGGATTGGATGATGTAGGAAGAACTTATTCGCCAAGATTTTGGGTCACATAAAGTCTATAGCATTAATTAATTTTGGCAAAGTATAATTTTCTCCAATTTTGTTCACACTGCCACATATCAAACACGTTGGATTCGGGATTATTGACTTGGATTCCACAATTTATGTCTCTTCCTTTTTGTTGTTTTTATTTTAGACAAATACTAATACAGTAATTACAACTACAAAATCATATACCTAAAGCCTAGGCACAAAAAATTCCTATTTATTATTCCGTTTTATACAGTGGGGAACAAACGGAATCACTTGCGCAGTGTGCTAATTTCTATACTGCAAATGTTAAAATCTTATATACACGTACATGTATATTATTTGTGTTCTTTTGTATGCACCACAGATGACCTTATAAATCATTTTTTTCTATTTTTTTTTTAAAAAAACCCTACTTAAATTAGAGTCATAGTTAGTCGAGTGCTTGACAAATATGTACCAGGACTTTCTAAATCAGTTTTTTTTTTTTTAACTTCTTTTTAGTATATATTTTTAAGATCACTCCGAAGGTAAGCAACACAAAAAACCTTAAAAACATCAATCCCAATTAAGTAGGCACCCTATGCCTCCCTTTGTTATACACTTTTTTTTGAATAATCCTCAACTACTCGAAGAAAACAGGAGAAATCAGGAAAATCCTAACTAGATTGGCACCATATACACAGCCTCTCCTTTCCATATCAACTAACCCCAATAAAGGAACATAATTAAAAATAAAACATAAAAAATACAAAGTTTTAATCTGAAAAAAAAAAATACAATCCGCAGATAAAATGCAACTAAATAATAAAAGAATGTATGGAAAGCTAAAAAAAAAAAGAAAAGCAAATACCCCGGGCCCTCATTAAAACCTACACAGACAAAAGAAACCCAATAGGGAAAATTCCAGGTAGGAAAGATGAGTACTCCTAGAAAAATAATAATTCTACAAAAGCATCAAATCATAAGCCACCAAAGGCTTAATGAGATCTGAGGAATGCCAACAAAAAAACTGCGAACTCTGAAGTCCATCATTCACCAATTTATCAGCTACCTGATTAGCTTCCTGTAAATATATAAAAACTACATTAATCCGTGGAGGAGAGACGGCTGAAAGAAAGACCCCAACGAGCACATAAACGCTAAGGAGCTTTCTTTTGATCATTTTTTCAAAAAATGCACCAGAAAAAGAGGGATATGCTTCAATATCCAAAGCGTGAACCACAATTGATCTCAAGCTTATTCAATAGCCATAATAAGCGTAATTAGTTCAGCCTCAAAAGTGAAACCTTGTCCCAAGGGATATGCAAAACAATGCCTAACAAATCCCTAGAGTTTTTGAGAATACCACCATAACTTGATAAACACGAAGAGCCTATAACAGAATTGTTTTGAGGGTACAAGTGGATTGGAAATAGATCACAGATCACACAGTGGGAACAATGTCATGGAATATGGCATGGGATGATGCTAATAAAATTGGATCAAGCAACTGAAGATGCCCAAAATACTAGACTTTGTCCTCAGGCCCGAATCCAATCAAAGCCGTAGAAGCCGATTGGGCTTATTTGAAGATTAAACATTGGTTTCCAACACTTCTACCAACAAAAACAAAAAAAGAACTACAGAAAAACGGTGAATCAGACTTTTTTGCACTTCTCGTACTGCTCCTTTTTGGAAAAATACCATTTTTAAAAATGGTTATTAGGTACTAGTCTCTGAAAGTTAGTTACTATTTACTAATTACAAGTTATATATCAGTTATAAATACATTTTATTACTAATTATCAGTGCTTGAAAATTCCTTACTAGTTATTATTTTAGAAAATATCATTTTTCAATTTTTTTTTAAAAAATAAAACATCGTAGGAGACCAAATTTTCACATTAAATATCTCCCTTGAGCACGTTTAGAATGGTGGAAAGGAAATATATCAAATATCAATTGTCAAATATATTATGTATTTATATATATTAGTTAATATGTTAGAGCATTTTTGATCACGTGATAGAACAAATTAAAACTAACACTGTAAAATATAATAACAAAAATATAACTTTTACATATTTTCACGAGAAATACAGGTGAATGATCAGTATTTTAAATTTGATTAAATAGATGTCAATGTTTTAAATTTTATAGCTAAATATCTATATATATATACATATAATTTTACATTTACTAAATATGTTTATCTACTAATTTTAGTTATTATACTGAAATATACTAAGTATGTAATTTTTTATATTTAGTATATAAATTATTTTTTTAGTATGTAAACATATATATTGGACATTTTGTTATAATATTTGATAAAGGAATATTTACTTAAATCAGACCCAAAAATTGGTCATATTTACTCTATTTTCATAAGGTATTTTTTTTTTTTTGATAAATACCACGTCTGAGTAAATAACTCGATATCACCCAGACGAAAAAACAAATATGGAACAGTGTATCGAGCAAGGCAGATCTTGTCAAACCCGATAAAGAGGACATCATAAATGACAATGAGGACACAAAAGGGGTTTTCTTGAAGTTTACAAACAAAATAAATAAAAATTATTGAAATACAATACATAGCTTTTTTTTTTTTTCTTTTTACGGTATAAGGCTACCTTATTATTTCTTTTCTCTTTTCTTTTTTTTTTTTTTTTTTTTTTCACTTTCTCTTACCAATTGAGCTACGAGAAACTAGTTTTTAGTAATTAATCTATTACCCATTTACTAATTTGGTTGTTATTTACCAATTACTAATTTAATTACTTTCCAATTTAGTCATCAGTAACCATTATTTCTTTTCTTTTTTTTGTTCCTAGGTTCTATGATTTCTAGTTACTATTATTAATTTTGATACCACCAATTTTTTTTCACTTCCATTAATCAATTTATTTACGAGTTACTTTTATTACTGATAAGTAGCCAATAACTAATTTGGGGTTATTATCTCCCATGTCACCAAGTAATTAGAGATTGGTTACTCAATTCCCATAATTACCAAGTTGTTACATTGATAATTGGTTATTAGTTACAATATTATTATCAACAATAAATTTAGTTACTAATAACTAATTTGATTACTAGTTATTGATTATTAGTTAGTAGTATATCTAGTTACTAGTTATTAGACTAGATTGGAAACCCTTCTAATGACAAGTAATTAATTTTATTTTTAGTTTCTAGTTACCACAATTAATTTGGTTACTTGTTTCTAGTTTTTACTAATTAATACCAATTTGGTCACTAAAATAATAACTAATAATCAATCTAATTATCAACTACTAATTTGGTTATTAGTTTTTCTGATTACTGATAATTACAGTAATTATTAATAACCAATCTAGTTACTAGTTACCACCCTAATAATTAGTTACTGGATACGAGATTACTATATCAAGTTTCTATATATCTTGTTTAGCATCACTCAATACTCTAGTCTAGCTAACTAGCACTGTTGACACTTTGTCTAACACTCAATATTCAAACATTTATTCATTTTTATATTTATTTTGGTAGAGTTGCTAAACATATATTATCTAAGCACTTGACACCATATATCTATTGCTATTGACTTAAGGGTTTATAAGTCCTTTTACAACTCTCTCTATTTTTTTCCCAAATAAAGAAATACATTTACTTAAAAACTACCGTGAGAGGTGTATTTTCTAAAACTAATTATAAAAAAAGTGTATTTCATTCAATTTCCAAAAATTATATTAAATGAGTTTTTTTTTTTCGCTATAAAATGTTATATATATCCTAAGTCTGTGCATGAAAAGCATAAAAAGCATTATAGTATGTTATTTGAAATGTAATCTACAGGTGGTGATTTATTTCGAGATCCCTTATTTTCATTAAGTCCTTTTACGACGTTTTTTTTTTTCTATTCTATGAACTAACCATGTAGAGTGTATTAATATGCCATCATAATATTAAAAGTTTCATACATCTATTTGCAAATTACTAACTTGTTACTTTGTAGGGCAAACAGAAGAAAAATACCTATCTAGTCTAAAGGGTTTAAATTCTTGAATCTGTGATACCAAAATATAAATTATAAACTTCTTCTTTTTAAAAAAAAAAAAAAATGTGCGCTAAAAGATTGCAAATACAAGGAAAGTATAAAAGATCCTCTCACTTTTGAAGTAAGAGACAACACTCTCTAAACAATTTAAGAGAAAATAAGTGTGATACTTAAGAGGAATTTTTAGGCTTAAACTTTCTTTTAAAGAGGAGGAAATATTTTGGAATGGGATGATATTTAAGAAAGAGGGGGTATTTATAGTTGAATCCTTCAGACTATTCTGCTCTATTCTTCCCTTCTTCCTTTTTTTTTTTCCTTCAAGTTTTATTTTGCTGCACATGGGCAACACTAATATGATTGGTGCCCGAAATGTTTGATTCAAAATGGGTGGCACCAAAATGGTATAAACCCTTTTTGACTTTTTAATATTTCTCTCACTTGACTTGATGTTAATCATGTCTTTACACTTGATAAATCTATCTTTTCTTCGCTTGTCAATTCTTCATGATGCTTACAGTATCTCCTAGACTATATGAAGATCTACACCATTAGAACTTATCAGTATTGATTGGTTTGGTGGGTGGTTATCTTCCTAATTCCTAATAAAGAAATCCACAAACGAATAAGAAGATAATCTTCTTAAACTGATTTTTCTGGGATAGCCAAAATACCAAGGATAGTGAATCCTCTACTGCTAGCCAATTTTTCTCTAGAAATCCTCTCTGTGTTTTTCATGTGACACTCTCTTCTTAAGGAGTGCTTCACGTGTAACTCATTAAAACTGGCAATGAAAAAAATTTTCTCTTAACTATAGAGAGATTAATAAATGGATCCATAACGCCTAAACTTTAATGGATAATATGCCCACAATTATAATTAACTTATAATTATGATTGATTCTTGTCCATAATATTAAGGCACACTCCTATATATAGGCCTAATATTAAACTTTTGGACTAAATGTCATTTATTTTCTATGAAGTTTATTATCAAATAACTAGCTCAATTCATTTAGTATATAATATACCTGTAGACATACCCCCAATGTAATACCATACTAGTAGGGTAAAATTACTGTATTATCCCTCTAGTATATATTTACCTTTAAGTTGTCATTTTTTATCTAATAAATAATAGTTGACTACGGTATTTGTATATACTTATACGAACATAGATAAATTTAAATAGTAAATACCATGGCCCTAGTTTATATTATCTAATTATATACACGGCGTCCATCATGAAAAATGTTCTACACATTTTATATACCTTATCTTCTAAGATACTAGAGTTCGAATCATAAATCGAAACTAGTTTTTTAGTAACTCAAAAAAACAAAACACATGAAAATAAGTTTGTTAATCACTAGGATTAAGGTTTTCTACGATAGTGCTAGATTAGTAAAACTAGAAATTTGAATTACAGTAACCTTAAATTCTGATTCACTCGGTCTTGTTCGATGTTGTTATAATTTTTTTATAACACACTAGTGTTTCTATCTGAAGACTCACTTCGATAATTGGAAACTTTATTAATCAAATAGACAATAATATATTCTATGGCATAGTAAAGTATTCCATCTTCAATATACAGAATAGGAATAATTTAATTTAGACACAATAAAATAAAGAATATAATGTCTCTCACATATGAACTCATCGTACAAATAAAAACTATCAAAAATGGTGAAATTGAATCCGAACAAATTCAATTTTAGATATATATATATATATATACCACGTGAAAGATCCGAAGTGACGAATCAAACCGGACTGATTTCACCATAAAAATTACCAGAATCGGCGCTGGTGTTAAAAAAGTGTCAACGATTTCTATGTCTCTAGCGGCAAACAGAGGCATTTCAGGCGATGACACCTGCAACGAAAGCTGCGTCTAGTGAACTATTGTGATGGATAAATGGTCAGATCGCAACCGAAATTCAGCCAAATATAACGGATTGACGTTGTGGCTTAGTGATAAAAGACTGCTATCCTATCAGTAAATGCTCCATGCAATTATTGGCCCTCCCATATCCTTCCAATCACTTCCTGCAATTATTAGCCACGTGATACAGTTAACGGCTCAACAACTCTCTTACAGTTTTGCCCAAAAAAGGAAACTATTGTATTTATTTGAAATCCAGTGGTTGATTCTAGCGTCTTTCATATAAGAAAGGTAAATTAAAAGAGTAGACATTTCTTAGACTGCTCTCGTTGATAAGAAGAAAGAAATATATATATATATATATATATATATATATATTTTTAAAAAAAAAAAAGAAAATTTCTTCATACTCGCTCAGATGGTCCAAGTCAATACAACGCAAGCAGGTAATGGCAACTCAAAAGACCTCCCGGTGGTCCTAGTTCTCAGACCACCGCCGGTACTCAAAATGTTCGAAGACCGATTCGCCGAAAGGTTCCGCATCTTGAAAGCCTATAATTCGGGCCTCCCTCTGGACCGGTTCCTCGCGTCGTCTCCTCAGGCGCAATCCGCGACGGCCTTGTTGTGCTACGGCGGGATTGCGATGACCGACGGGATTCCTATCTCCGGCGAAATTCTCCGGCAGCTCCCCTCGCTGAAGATCGTCGTCAGCACGAGCACCGGCGTTAATTACATTGACGTTTCGGAGTGCCGCCGCCTCGGAATTTCGGTGGTCAATGCCGGAGATTCGGTGAGTGAGGACGTGGCAGACATGGCGGTTGGCTTGTTTATTGATGTGCTTCGAAAGATCTCCGCCGCTGATCGGTATGTCAGGAAAGGGTGTTGGGCTGCTTCTCAAGATTTTCCTCTCGGTTACAAGGTATTTTCATATTTGGCACTATTTTTTGAAAAACTCTTCTTTTTTTTTTTAATTATTTTTTCGATAAAAATTAAATTTCCTACCCATAAACTGGGAAGAAATAAATAAAATTTCCATTAAAAAGATTCAAAAGCTCAGTATACAATTCCAGATTGAATAATCTTTTCTTTTCTTCTACTTGGTTTGGTGCAATTTCATCTTCTATTCTTATATATAGATATATATATATATATATATATTTCGACCAATCTTAGGATAGAAAAATAATAATATGACCAATCAAAGTATGAAA
Organism: Parasponia andersonii; assembly: GCA_002914805.1. NCBI lineage: Eukaryota > Viridiplantae > Streptophyta > Magnoliopsida > Rosales > Cannabaceae > Trema > Trema andersonii. Next base: position 300,907 of record JXTB01000090.1, read on the forward strand.
AAAATAAGATTCTATATATCTATATTAAGTCTGAAGTAGAAAGAAAGTAAAAAAAACAAAAACATGATAGCCTTTATAATAGCTTTTTTGATTAGTATTCTATTTTTAAAATTTTTTAGAAAATTCCTTATTTAATTTTTATTTTTTTATGATATAATTGGTCATATTATTATTTTTTCATGCTATGATTGGTTGTAATATATATAAATATTGTATAATATTGTATTTAATTTAATAGCAATGATATTTTATATTAAATTTATTTCATCGAACAAATAATTGTGTTATATTTATTTCATCAAAATAAATATAGAAATAAATATATTGTTTAATGTTTTATATAATACTAATTTTATTTCAATATAAATGATACCTTATATTAAATTTAGTTCATCGAGCAAATAGTTGTTCTACATTCATCTCATCAAAATAAATATAGAGATAAATATATTAAATTATGCTTAATATATACAATATTAATACCAACTCATGCAAAGCTTGGTATAACAACTAGTTACTAAATAAAAATGACATTCGAAATATGTCTTTTTCAAGTAATTTAAAGATTAAATGGGTGAATTACAAAGATGGGATATTTTTGGAATATTTTAAATGTAGAAGGAAAAAAAAATATAATTATATTCAGAGAAGGAAATTTTACCATGCAAATTGAAGATACAAAATCTGCTTGGTGATAGTTTTGTTTTTGTAAATAAAACTTCATAAAGAATATGGTACTCAATGCACTTTGGGTTAATCTCACAACAACAACAAATTAGATGGTTGATCTAAAAGATTCATGACAAAATTTCACAATTAGCAGTTGAGAGATAAGCGAGTAGGGATCATTGGATTGGGAAATATCGGCACTCGAGTTGCGAAAAGGCTAGAGGCGTTCGGCTGTAAAATCTCATACAACTCAAGGAAGAAGAAGGACTCAATCTCATACCATTTCTACAATGATCTATGTGAGCTTGCCGCTGAGAGTGATGCTCTCATTATTTGTTGTAACTTGAATGACCAAACTCGCCACATGATTGATGGAAAAGTTATGTATGCGTTGGGGAAACATGGAGTCATAGTCAACGTGGGACGTGGGGAAATCGTGAATGAGAAAGAAATGATTGAATGTTTGGTACGGGGAGAGATTGGAGGCGCTGGTCTGGAAGCGTTTGAAGATGAGCCAAATGTTCCACAGGAGTTGCTTGGAATGGAAAATGTAGTTCTCTCGCCACATAATGGAATCTTTACAGTAGAATCTCTTGAGTCATTGTGTGAGGTTACCATTGGAAATTTGGAAGCCTTTTTCACCCAAAAGCCTTTGCTTTCTGAGATTATGGAGGATTGGTGACATTAGTGTGCTCAAAATGTAAAATGTGGCATTTGCTTCATGGAATAAAATAATAGAATAATAACAAAAGTTGTAACAAGCGGAATTGCAAAAAGAATATGCCATTGCTCAATTAAAATTTAGAATCAAAGGTGAAATGAAATAAAATAAATATTACATTTATAAAAATACCCTTATTTTATATACTTTGGTAGGACAAAATAGGAAAAACTTGGGTTTCCGAAATTTGACTTAGGGCCAGTTCATGAATAGTGCTAGAGATTCCATCTCTTTTCCCACTTTTTAAGTGTCCCCTGACGTGGTATGTGATTTTTGTGTATTTTAATTAATAAATTTACTTACTACTTATAAGTCTAATAATATTCACTAATTAAATACTGACAAATCACTTGGCATATAATGTAGAAGTCTAATAATATTCACTAATTAAATACCGACAAATCACTTGGCATATAATGTAGCATTAAAAAATATGAATAATATATGGGGTCCGAAACATTATCTATACTATATATAATTGCGGATTTTAAAAGAATTACTTCAAGATGTAGTTGAAAAGTAACTACGTATTTAGTAAACTGAAATTCAAAATTATTGTGATTTAGAAAAATATTTTCGTAATATTTGATAAATTATATAGTTAAATTGTTTTATATGAATATGATAAAAATAGGCTCAAAATTAATATTTAATTTGTTTACAGACAATTATCTTCACATGCATTAAGCTTTATATGTGGATACTTGTGTAAAAACCCAAATTTGTCAAAGGTATTCTAGTCTTTTTATTTTCTAAAAAAATAATATATAATATTTTAATTAAGTGGTGGGACCCACTTTTGATTTTTAAATACATATTTTCCCCTTAATATTCTCTCATACTAGTGAGGTCTCATTGAACATTTAGAGATGTTAAAAAAAGTTCCTAAATATTTTTCCTAATTTTGAATATAGTAGATTTAATTATTAAGAATTATCGAGTTTTTACTTCTCACAAGACTTCAAATTTAAAGAAAGTTTTGGAAAAAAAAAATTGAATTATAAGGTAACTTGGAAATTGAACATAAAATATTCACAGAAAAATATATATGGAAACTTGTGACAACAAAGTTGACTTCTTGGAAAATCTTTAGTGTGATTTAATATAAATATGCATATAAATTCTTGAAAGCTTGTGTACATATTTTTAAAGTCAAATGTATAATATCTTGTTGTAAGAATTTTGCTAAATAAAATTGGTTTTGCTAACATGTATAAAACTTTATATAAATGGAGAAATTTATATTTTAAAAACTTAGTTTAGAAGTTTTATGAAATCTTCTCATTATGACTTTATATGCCTTGTTGTTTGGATATGTTTATTCTTCCGAACGTTTCTATTATATATATGACTTACCTTATTGAGATATGTACATGATTTTGGCATTTATTGGATTGTTAAATCCTTATTAGTTAATAGATATTTTTTTATTAGTTAGGTCAAGTTGGGTTAATTTTACCTTGTTGGTCTCAATGGGAAAATTGAGCACTTATATAGTTGATTTAATTTGATATTCTAAATTTTGGAAACTCTTAGTATTGGAGACTTAGGATGACATTTCATTTGAGTTTTTGAATGAAAATATTTTGGTTTTGAGTACCTAAGCCTTGAAAAGAATTAAATGGTGTAAACTGGCGTATTGTATTTTTCTTTAAAATTCCATTGGAACTTTTTAATCCATGGAGTTTCTGTCTCTTATAAACTGGTTGGCTATTTAAAAAGATTATTCTCTATAAACTTGTTTTATACGTAGAGTGAGGTTCAAAAAAAAAATTACACTTGACACATTCTATTATTTTCTAAAACGCCTTGTAGATTCTTCTTATTGTTAAAATATTTTTCAAAAATATTTTTTTTTATAAAATTCTCAAAGTATAGTATTTTAAAATTATAAAACCTAAAGAAAGCCTCACTAATGTATTATCTAAATTTTTGTAAAAAGAACTATAAGAAAGTATTTGCATAACGTGGTCTACCAACAAAAAGAAAATATGCTTTTAAATCTCTTAGAGAGACAGGTTTGAAAATTACAGAGAAGTTTTGAAAATTTTAAGAAAATTTCTATTATGTTTAACTATGATTTAAAAGAAATTAACATATTTTAAGTACTTGATAGTTTAATTCGTAAACTATATATAAATATATATATATATTTTTCTTATTGTACTTACTTAGCTTAATAAGTAGAATTGATGTGTTAGACACGAAATTAATTGATTGATGATGACAAGAATTAATTTTATCGATGTATTCCCTCTTTGCGTTAATGGGCGATTACTACTGGTGGTACCTTGCTTGTGTTGACTCTTAGGAATTTTTGGAGACTCTGATTAAAATCTATTGTGGATTTGAATCATCGTTGAGTTCGTTGGTATTGAGGTCAGTTTGTGACTCATTACTTGATTTGAGATAGATTCAAGCATCATTATAGTGATATAATTGATGGCATAGAGATCAGTTCACTCATGAGTCTATTGATAGTTATTGAACTCTTACTATTATATTTTAAAAAGGAATACTTGAAGTTCAAGTTTAGTTTACCTATATCTAAGGTGAGACTTTATTATAAACTGGTGTAGTATTCCTATATGACCCTAATTTTATGTTGTATATTTCAAAGATGTTTTATTTAAAAAAAATTGTTTATGATTTTTAAAGTAAAATAAAGTTAGATGGGAGACAGGTGTCACTGCAGAAATAGCTTATTCTATTGAAATCTTATTTCTAGGGCATCGTAGTTTGTTTAATAGTTTTATTTGCGTATTGGGTATTGAGTCATTTCTATATGACTTTCCTTTATACCACAAAATCAAAAACTTTTTGGAGGTAAGCAACAGTCTGGATTATTTTTATTATCCTATGTTGGGCAAAAAGACTTGGAGAGTCTCTGGATTTAATTGTAGTATGGGTTATTATTATATGATATTACCTTAGATAAAAGACTTGGGAAGTCTTTGGACTATATTTATTATGTGAATACTTGTATTTTATATACACGGACTGTAGTGGTCCTATTGACATTTGTTGTGCTAAGTACTTCTGTGTTAGAAATTTCTACTCATGGTGATTCTAGTCTTATTCTTAACTAGAAATATCTTGTGCATATGATTGTTATTTGCTTGTATGAGAAACGGTAAATGACTTATATCGTTATACTCTTATTGTTATTTCTGATCTCAAAAAACTCATCTATCTTAGATGGTGTAATACAAATGTATTTGTTTTCAATTTGAAATCTTGTTGAGTGCAATCTTGTGTTAATGAGGATATTGTTTGAGTTTTTGGACTCAATGATTGTTTATGCCCAAGTTTAGCATTAGAAAAATGGAATTGTCTCAGTATGCTATTGATCTGGTGTTATCTAGAAATGATATTATACGTTCCTAACATTTGATCTGCTATTCTAGTTAGGTACCTAATATTCAGTCCTCAGGTTATAGGAGTCTTATACTTTCAACTACTAGTCTTCATTATCGTTACTACCTCTGTGACTAATTACTGACTCGAGGTCATTGTCTCCAATCTCTTGAATTGGGATCCCAGTATCTACTCGTGAACCATCTTATGATTCCATATATTTCTTTGTGTATGTTCCTATCTCATACTCTTGTACAGTATCGACATGTCAATGGCATTCCATGGCAAACGAAAAATATTTATTTCACACTTCTCGATTTACTTAGTGTTTGGCTCGGTACTAATTAATTTTATGATCAATTATTTACCTTCATTCCAATGGTTATTCTAAGTCATACTACTCACACATCTTGGTTTATATTTAAATTTCGGGACGAAATTCTTTTAAGGAGGGAAGGATGTAAAAACCTAAATTTGTCAAGGGTATTCTAGTCTTTTTCTTTTCCAAAAAAAAATAAAATAAATATATAATATTTTAATTAAGTGATACGACCTACTTTTGATTTTTAAATACACTTTTTCCCCTTAGTATTCTCTCATACCCGATACTCTCTCTCTTTCTCTCTCTCTCTTTTTTTCTTTTTCCTTTTTCTTTTCCTTTTCTCCTTCTTCCTTCTTCTTCTTCATCTTCTTCATAAACTTGGTAAAACCAGGCACCACCATAGATGGCAAGCCGAAGCTTCTCCTCTCATGAACGACATCGATCCTTTCCAGCAAATTAGCTCCGATAAGTCGAGTTCTAAGTTTATTTGGGCGTTTTACAAATTAATTTGTGGCATAAATATAATTATTTTTTGAAGTTATTCTTGTGACCGTAAAAATTATATGAGGTAGAAAAGGAGATTGAATCATAGATAAATATGGAGGTGTTATGTTAAAATAATATTCGATTAGAGAGAAACCTCAAATTGAAAAACATGCTATTTTTCTAATTTGGGACAAAAGTGATGTTTTTACAATACTAAATAGTATAGGATTGAAGTCTATTACTATTCAAAGTGGGCCTTGGACTGAGCTTAGAAAATTGTCATTTTTAAAAATATTTATACAAAAATGACGTTTTTAAAAATAATCAGCAAAGTTGATTTTTTTCAAATACTTTTTAAAGTGACATTTTCTAAATAACAATGTAATAATGATATTTTTTGAAATATTTTAGAAAAGGGATATTTATTTAAATAAACAACAAAGATGATATTTTTCTAAATACTTTGAAAAAAAGACATTATTCAAATTAATTCTGAAAAGTGACAATTTTGTAATTCTTGGATTTAAAGCCTGTTTAATGCTCGGGATCTCGAAATTGATTTTTGATTTCAAAATAGAATTTAATGAGGTCGAGAAAAAAATTTTGATATATAATATTGCTATATTTTGAAATGGCACAAATTATGAGACTTGTGAATAGTCTCGTTTTGCGTGTTATGGGCCTAGATTCGGTCCGAGCCCGAATTGGTCAAACTATATGTTTAATCTATCATTTTTAGGTACTTTGAATTCAGTGGTAAAGCCCATTTCACTATTTGAAGCTTCGATTGAAAATCGAGTTTTCAAACCTATCGATCAAAGGTTTGAAAACGACAACCAACCTTCCAAACGACACCCAAATGACGCCAAACTTTTAAAATTTAACTATGACTATCTTGTGAAAAATCATGAATTAAATAATATTTTAATAAACTATTGGAAAATCTTGTACTATTCTGAAATTAGACTGTGTGACTTCTATACATGTTTATAAAATCGTGATCTTGGGTGATTAGCGGATTTTCTACCAAGGTACAGTAAATTCCAGAATAATATCAAGTAGAGTTTTAAAGTATTGTTTGTTAATGTTCTATGTAGTTATTATTTATATCTTATTACATATTGTACATACTATAGGATCACACATGAGATACATCTTAGGCACCGTGGTATTATAGTAGGCAGACTAGTATACTCACATTTGGTGAGAGCCCGTAAACTCATGTGGGGCTTTTCTCTGATTATTCTCATTCGGTATATGTAGACATTCAGTTGCACCTCTAGTTTGGTAGGCTAGACATATGAGTGTTCCTACGGTTTTCTGGGATAGTTATCAAGCCAGGAGAGTACTTAATACACGTAGTACGAGTTACTCTAGTTTGCGATGAGAGAGTGTGAGCTCATGCGATAGATTGATTTATGATATGTACAAATGTATATATTCTGGTTTTGATTTTAAATATGTGACTACTTTAGATATTAATTTTTTATACCTAGTCTATAAATAGATTTTGAAAAAGGTATTAACCATGCAGGTTTGGTAAAATTGTAACAATTCAAAAAAAAAAGTAATTGAATTTCTACAGAGTATTCACATGCTCACCCTCTTACTTTATCCTCTTTTTAGGTGTTAATTTATTTTGTAGTAATTATTCTAGTAGTCTAGCAAGCATGCTTGATATATGCTTGTAGTTCCAATCCTCTTCATTAGATAGTTTGTACTCTGTATTAATTCTCATTTTTTAAGTCTAAATTTGTTTAGTCAATAGTAATGTATAATTGAGCAAATGTATGAGGATAATTTTTTATTATTAAATCGAGTACTTAGAAAATGAACTGATTTTAGATAAACTATTTGAACATTAGGCCTAGGGTTTTAAATTGAACTGTTTCGTTAAACTTCATGAAATAACACAAATTTTTGTTTAAACTAGTTAATTAAGATTTTCGCTAAACTTAAAATGAAGAACTTCTTAGAAATTTCAAAATTGGTAGATAACATGATTGTTAAATTTGCCCAATCTTGTAATTTACTTATTTTGAGAACTAAAGCTTAAATTTCAAGTATTTAAAATTTTCTGAAATTTTAAAAACTACTGTTTATCACTATTTTTAATTAAATTATTAAAAGTCATAGTCTTGGATTTCAGTCGTGACAACTTGTTTAATAAGTATTATAATATTTACTCGCAGGTGGCTATTTCAATTTCAATTCTTTGATTTTGATCCGATGATCGTAATGAATTAAGTAATTTAACCAAAAAATAATCTTTTATACCTAATATTTATTTAAATATAGAAAGTTATTTAAAATACTAAAAACATTATACAATTATTTAAGACTAAGATATAAATATATGTTTTCTCCATGTCATGTGCAAGTGACATGAAGTAATAAAGTGAGTCCATATAGTATTACGTTCAAATTTATAGGTATAAATATATTCATAAGCCATTTTTCGATCATTTCACACACTTGTGTGTGTGTCTATATATATATATATATATATATATATATATCTAATTGGGGCTAGCTCAGTTGGTTAAAGGCTCGAGGGATATGTGTGTGAATTTAGGAAGATCAGAGGTTCAAACTTTGGTAGAATGTGTGTGTATTATGTTCTTTTAAATTTATAGTAAGTGGTGGTCATTAGTTAAGCTCCACTTTTATATATATATATATATATATATATATATATGAGTGTGGATATTCTAATTTGAACTATTAGATTTTGTTCTAATAGCTATTATAATATTAGTGATTTTACTAAAATTTTTAGTATAATTAATACTTCTATAAATATAAAAAGTTATTTAAGCATAAAAAATGAATAAATTGTTTGTGACCTGGTGAGTTAGAGAGTTTGTTTTTTATTCCCTTGTTATTATTATTACTATTCTTATTCCATTATCGATTCTTAAATCTTTAGTCCATTATACTGAAGCGTTTAATTTTCTATTTAGCACATACAATTATTTGGAAGTTGCAGATTTCTTAAGCTATTGAAAATAATTTTCTATTTAGCACATACAATTATTTGGAAGTTGCAGATTTCTTAAGCTATTGAAAATAATAAGTCATTTTCAGGTTTTTGTTTTTTATATTAAAAAACCAACGCATGAAAAAAAAATTCAATCAAAAATTTTTTATCAATTTATTTGCTACTCGATTAGAATACAAAACTTAAAATTTTGAAGCTAGAATGAAACTATTAATAAAATATTAGCTTTTCATAAAAAAAATAAAATAAAATACTAATATTCCCTTTTCCCCAACAAAACCACATTACACGATGAAGTTTTTTGCCCCATTCCTCAAGTGCATTTTGATTTCATTTTTCTCTTTTTTCATTATTATGTAATATCAAGTAGCTTTGCATTCTATTCCCTTAAAAAAGTAATAATTTTTTTTTTGTGAATTGTTATTTTAGGTGAGAATACTTAGAAGGAATTAAAAAATTTTTTAAAAAAATATTTTTCGTGAAAGGTTATTCTATATGGGATTACTTAGAAGAATTGAAATAGAACGAGAATAAATTAGTATGAGTTACTATAACAGGTTGAAAAAATATACTCATCTATGGAACATATAAATAAAAATTTTCATTAAAAACTCTATTCTAAATAAATAAGTATATATATATATATATCACGAGAAAAATTATGACTTTGAGTGATGATGTTGAGATCGATTTATTAGCCGCATTATTCTATATATGTTTTTGTGAACGTGCATGTTAGATATATGATTTGAAATAAAGACCTTTATTAAAAGAATGAAAAAAGTGAAAGTCATACGTTGTTTTTTTTTTCCCTTAGTCTCCTAAGGATCTGACAAAAGGAAAGTAAGAAAAATATTTAAAAAATAAATATTTCTAATTCATTCCATCATTTTTTAAAAACACACATAAAATAATTTCATTTTTATATATATTGAAATGGGAAAAATGAAGTACTCACTCATGCTAGATATTCCAAAATTAGCACTAAATTTTTGATATTAACGAATATAACATATGAGTTTTCACTATTTGATTGACATATTAGTACTTATCATAAATAGATTAATCACATTCATTAATTGAATTATAACAACTCCTATGCAATGTATGTTAGTATTAAAATTTGGTATAAATATTACGTGTTAAAATGGATAAATGCAAAATGAACTTATATAATTTTCAATTGTACTTTGGTTTACTTGTTTAAGTCTTATCAAAAGGAGTTTTAGGTGATGTGCGCACCAAATATGATTACATAGAATATATTTGATCAACTTAAATGAATTTATGTATTCAAGCTAACTCCAACTTGAAGTATTAATATTGCCCAAGAAAAACTAAAAATAAAATTACTCTTCAAGTAGTTTACTTAATACCCACATATATGAATTTCTTGGCATATGTGTAACTTAATATGATTCTTATTGTGTTTTTGTATTTTTTTTTTCTTTTTCTTTTCTCCTAATTTTTTCATGACAATATATATAACCAAATAGGATACCTAAGATATTCTTTATTTATTTATTATTTTTTTTCCATAAAAGGCCAACGTTTCTTCTAATTTCATGGATACTACAAGTAAACTAGTAGAATATCTATAAGAATCTTAAAAGATACCTACGGCAATCTGATAAAGAATGACAAAAGTTTAGACTATTTTTTAATTCATATTACGAAAGTAACTAGAGTACATACCCTTAGTAACTGACCATAAACTAGAAGGAATATCATCTTAAGTTCAAAAAATATGTATAGTAATTAGAATAGATACTTCGTTGATATTTTATTTTTTCAAGATTCATGTACTAAAAGTAGTCAGCTTTGACACCTGTTTTTATTGCTACAAACAATTCACTTATTTATTTAGTTATTTATTTTTTGTTTTTACAAACTATTTTCTTTTAATTTTTAAATTATGCGTTATTCAATTTTTTAAATAAGAGAACTAAAATATGATATTTATGAAAAGAAGCAACTAAAAATGATAATCTAGAAAACTTGTGAAACATTATGGTATTTTTCAAGAGAAAAGAAAATATAATATAAAAAAGAGTACCTATAAGAAATGTCCTTTTCTTTTCTAGATTATTTTAAAAATGGACGTTTTTATATCTATTTAATAAACCACCACTTTATAATTTTATTTTTGATAGATGGCCTTTTTTAGTTGATATATTTTTCACAAACTCAATCAATTTTATACAAAATAAATTAATTTTAAAAAAATAAATTAATATATTTTGATGTATTAAATATAAAAATGGTCATTTTTCGAATAAATTTAAAAATTCGACCTTTTTAACAATGGCATTTTTCAAAGGGCTTCTTACAAAATTCTAGGCCCAAAATACCAAAAATTGGAAAATCCCGGATGGGACTTATTTTTTTGAAAAATTCAGGATTTATTTAGAAATATATCAATTTTTAAAAGTATTACTAGGAAAATGACACTTTTAAAAAATACTTAGAAAAATACTTTTTCTTTAAATTTTGTATTTTTCAATGGTACTCGAGTAACCAATCTAGTTACTTCAAGTAACATTTCAAATTACTTCAAGTAACTCGAGTGATTACTTTAAGTATCTCATCAATTGATAAAACGTGGTAGTTTTCTAAATACTTTTAAAAGTGGTATTTTTATAATTAAATTTGGTATTATTCAGAAAATTTTCAAATTCTGGGATTTTTCAATTTTTTTGAAAAATTATCATAAAAAATCAAATTTCCTCTTTTTCAAATAGCGTTCCAAAATTCGGCCATTTGGCTTAAAAGCCCATAAAAAAATAAAAAGGCCTAATATAGGTCCAAAGTCAAACAAACGAAAAATCCCTGATAGGGTAATTTGTTTTAACTGATAAATTTTTGCCTAGTACCAATTTTGAAAAGATATTTTATAAATACCCATTTTAATATCGTTGAAAATTATTTTTACAAATGCCCTTTTTCATTTTTCTTTCAAAAATACCCATTTTTATTATCCACATTTCATATAAAAAAATATCAGTGGTCCACATTTATAATTTAATTTTATCAATGAAGTACACATTTCGTGTGTAAAATATAAATGATATATATTTACCATGTAAATATTTACTACAATGTATATTTTTATTATAAATTTGACCTATAGTATATATTTTAAACTGTGTACCAAATTCTAGCGTAATTTTTAGTCTGTAGACTATGGTAATTTTTAGTACAATTTTTATTTACAATGTAAATATTTACCACAGTTTATATTTTTCCTTATAAATATATATATTTAAAAATGTGTGCCAATCTCTAGAGTATTTTATTCATAAAATATAGACCATAATATACATTTCATATACCGTAGTCTACATTTCTCCAAAAATAAGTGTAAAAACGGGTATTTATGAAATAAAAATAAAAATACGATTATTTATGGAAATATGGTTTTGAAAATGGGTATCTATGAACTTTTTCCTAATTAACTCCCACTTTATTAGACAAATACCATTTTGAAGTTCATTTTGAAAAATACCACTTTTGTTTCAAAAAATAGGATATTTCTCTTCCAAATTGGAATTTATTAAAGTTACTAATTGACGTAATCGGTTACCTCAAGTAAACCCAAAGTGGTAAAATGTGATCTCTTTTTAAATATTTTTAAAAGTTGTATTTTTCTATATAAATTCAGAAATTTTCAATTCTTAGACTTGACGCGTCAACCGTCTGATGTTTACATTTATTGCCTTTTTTTTTTTTTTTTTTTTTTTTTTTTTTTTCGTTGTTGACCGTATTCAACATTTGGTATTGTATATTTTTCATACTAAAAGATTAGGACATCGTATTAAAATAATTTTTAAAGTAAAAATTGTGTACAGGCTAATTTCCTCTTTATTCCTCTCACAAATATTAAATACAAATAAAAGGTCTCTTTATTCCTCTCACAAATATTAAATACAAATAAAAGGTCTCAAATATAAAGAAACAGTAAAATAAGAAAAGAGCAGTTGCTGTCTAAGCTTATCTAAAAAAAAATAGAGAAAGACCTGTTAAGACACATTTTTTATTTCCATTTTTTGTTTAAATAAACAGAAAATTTATAAATATTTTTGGTTAAAACATACTTGGTAACATTGTTTTTCTTTTCTATTTAAAAAATTGTAAACAAAATATTTAAAATAATGGAAGTGAAAATTTCTTACTTCCAAAATGTTTTAAAACAAAAATAAACCCAAAAAAGTAGTAATTTTCCAATAACTTTTTTAGTGGTATTTGTGTAACTGAAAAATTTTCAAAGTTGATATTTTTCTTAACAAAATTTTAAAATTATTTTAGAAATAGCATTTTTTAATAAATATTTGAAATTTTTAATTTTCTAAATATTCTTTTAAAACTAGTAGTTTTCTAAATTAACTTTTATAGCTACCAATTATGTTTTAAAGGTGATTTTATATGTTGCCAAGCAAGTTTCTTATTTTCAATATTTTAAAACATAAACAAAATTCTTGCTTTCATTTGCAATTTTAATAAACGAAAAATTAGAAGTTTAGCCTGAGAAAATAGCAAAGCAGCTGAAATAAAATCCCATTTTGCGGAGCTGCAAAGCTTATTCCTTTTTCTTTTGTATTAGTAAATTGTTATAGACATATGAACTATAAAGGTATGTCTTGGAACCGAAAACGAAATCATATGCAAATTGTATTAACATTACGTGTTGTTGTATGAATATTTTATGGTAATACCGAGTGATGGCAGTCTTTTGTTTTTGTGTTGTGTTTTTTTTTTTCTTTTTAAATTTTCCTTTTTGTTTTGTTTTCAGAAAAAAGGCTCAATGAGATGATAATATCATGCAATCACCGACAAATGTCTTATGGTTTATAAACTTTTCATTATTAATTTTTTTTGCCAAAGAGATATATTGGGATAATTGAACTTGTCAAATAGCTTAGCTTTCTGAGAAACTTAAGGGAGATTTGTTAGTTTCATTCATTTGCCATTTTAATATTACAGGTGCAATTGGTGGTCAAGCCAGTCTAGAAGTGGTGCTTCCATCTCTCAACCAAGGGAATTGTCCTAATTAAGGCCCCAACTTCATGTACCGTACCTCTCGTACACGAGGTTGCTTTTTATTAATCATGTCACAACAGTCAACACAAAAACATTGTCACATGGATTTGCTTGCTTTGCTACATATATTTTTGAGTACGGAATTTTTCCGAAAGGATATATCTTATGCTTTGATGGTGCAACTAGATTTAGAGATAATTTGGACGTACGCACGGATGTACGACTTCGACAAACGAGTAGTAGTACTATGAAATTTGAAAGCTATGGGATCTTCTGTTTAAATAAATTGAAATTAGATTCGTTTCTACTTTTGAAAAACAAGAAACTTATTTAGTAAAATTTTATTTTACTACTTATTTTTTAAAATAGAAAGTTATAAATAAAGAGAGAAAGTTATACGAATTTATATATATATATATATATATATATATATATGCACTCGTGCAAAATGTACCTATGCTCTTCTGTGTTATAGCTTTATTTTGAAATTTGTGGTAATAGAAAATAAAAAACAAAATTGTCAAGCAAAAGAAGTGTAAGTGAATTCAAATAACTAAGGGTGTTCAGAAAAATCCGTGCACTGTGGAAACCGGCTGCACCAAACTAAATCATACTAAAAATTAATGTTTTTTTGTCGTCTATTTTGGGTCATGGTCTTGGAAAATCACCAAATCACAAGGTATCATTCGGTTTTTGGATTTTGCTAAATTTGGTCGGTTTCAAGTTGAATTGACCAAATATTTTTATTATGTATTTTTTTATTTTAATTTTTATACATTTATATATGAATCGAACTTAATTAGTTATAACTTTTTATTTGTGGTTTAGTGTTTAGACTTTAGAGTTTACTCTAGATGGTTTGTCTAAATTATGTTCCGTTTAATATTTGGATGTGATTAATATTTTAGATAGTTTATAATTATTTTTGGTTTGATTTTGGGACTTTAAAGTCACTCCAATTAAGATGAAAATATGTGATATATTTCTTTTTTTTTTTGGGTTAAAAAAGGATAATTTTTGACAAAAAAAATAATAAAGCTTAAATAGTTAAAATACAATCTGTCAAAGCCTAAAACATAAACCGTAAAAACTGTCTAAATTGCAACACAGAATATAAGCGTTGTTTGGCCGATTTTGATCAATTATAATAGACATCTAGCAAAATCTTTAACCAGTTTGTAAGGAGTTCATACCAACCAAACTAGACAATAAATACTACGTAGATCATTAGTTTTTACTTTTCTTTTGGGTACAAAAACACAAGTGAAAATTATCCTTATCAGACTTGTGTTAGCTATATTACAAGCAGTGCTCAATTAGACAAATCACATCTATATACGTCCACACTTTCCAATGGCTACATCCAACTACCTGCTAGCTGAATTAGAGTCTCTAGGTCCACACTTTCTAGTGAGTATTGTTCTTTAGCATGATCCAATTAATCGTACAAAATGGTTCATTTCACCTGATTTCCTCATAAATGTCAAAGTTTTATTGTTTCCAATTAATTTATTAATTGTTATTATTAACTGCCCATTATCAATTTTTTTTTTTAATTATTATCATCACTATAGTCGTAATAAAATCACGCAACGCATCTGTTCACAATGCATATCTTTCTGTGAATGGTCTTTGCCCTCTCTCGCCAATATTCCGGTTTTTAAAGCCTAAAAGCTTCCTCATGAGTATTTGGATACATTTTTTGTTTCTATCATTTTTTTTTTTTTAATATTTGGACGATGTTACTAGAAAAATCACGCTTTACTAGCTTTTGAATTAATAAGCTTCCTACAAAACAAGAGACAAGTAATTTCGATGTTCGATGAAACTTTTATGGTATAAATAACTTTTGCTTCTATTTCTCTACACTCTGACCTTTTTAATAACTTTGATTTTTGGACCGAAAAAAAAAATCTAAAGAATTCTATTATTTCTTGTTTGAATTCAGCCAAAAAATGATATAAATTATTTTTCATGAAATATGAAAGTTAAATTTGATATATTTTTTAATATATATATATATTATTTAGACAAATCAAATTAAATAGAAAAGCCAAAATTTTTCCAGACACTCGAAGTTAGAGAAACAATTATTAAAGTGTCAATTTTAAATGAACGTAACGTACGCAAATCTATCTTATCTTATCATTATGATACTTGGTTCGGGGGACAAAGCCATGTGAATCCGTACTAGGTCAGATTTGACTTGTATCTCTGGAAATCACTTCCAAGTTCCAACGGCCCTCCTACAGTCAATTACATGACCCATTTCTAGCAATATTTATCATATATATAATAAGGCCATTCCTTTATATATGGATAACGAGAAACTCGTTATAAGAACAAAGGACCAACTTAGTGTACGCTTTAAAACTCATCAGTAAACATTTACTAATTAGTTTGGCGAAGAGCTTAGTGATTATTACTGCTTGTAAATTCCCGTTTCCCACTTAAACTATTTACGTTGAGAATTCGAATATCCTATACATGCACCTGTTTGATTCTCTTTGATGATTGAAAAACATGGCTGCCCCACTTCCACTCAGATTTTTGTGCTAGCTGCTAGTTGATCAAGTAAGTGACTAATAAAGCCAGAAAAGTCTCTCGCTTTTCTCATAAAGATAAAAGGATGGTTATTCAGTATTCAAAACTTTAAATCTCTTTACATCATAAAGTGGGTCTTTTATATGTACGGTTGCTTTCCAGAAACGGGTGGTGCATAATAAAGTTTATCTTTTGAGTATGAATGACATTGAATCAATCTTTATGACTCATCAGCTGACCCAGATAGCTCAATGTGATTCCCCACGCGCTAAAATGTAAAATGCAAACTAGGCCATCGTTCAGAATTTGGAGGGCTAATTCATCTCTATATATACACATATTTCTTAATTGACTATGAGCAACTCAAAACTTTCGCAGTAGCTTATTTCTGTGTCTTTGAGTACATCTTTTGGTATATAGTTTTCTTTGTTCTTGATACAGATAAATCTATATATAGAGTATATATATATACAGATATAATCATGGCTATTCGTTTGCCTGGTGTTGTTCATGCTAAGCAACTTCTGCGAATCAGGACTTCTTCGAGTGGTAGAGAAGTCCCAAAGGGCTATTGTGCAGTTTACGTTGGAGAAAGCCAAAAGAAACGTTTCGTGATACCGGTATCGTATTTGAACCATCACGAGTTTCAGGACTTGCTAAGTCAAGCTGTAGAAGAATATGGATATAGCCATCCCATGGGAGGGCTAACCATTCCGTGCAGAGAAGACATCTTCGTCAGTCTCACTTCTCGCTTAGGTGCTTGATAAGGCAGCGAAAGAACCGAAAGAATTTCAGTAGTCTATCAAGAACTTTTCAGATCTCTCTCTCTCTAAGAGGCAATTGATCAAACATCTGGAGAGCATCTGGAATCATTGAGAAACCGGTCGTGGCTTCAGATTATTCGGCTGATTTGGATGAATGAGAATCTTGGGTCTGCTCCTGTTTGAATGACCAGAGCAGGAAAGAGGGTTTATTTGGTTCAATTGCTTTGAGAATAGTGTGACTAGTTTGAGGTTCAACTTCTAGGAAAGAACGGAATTATAGAAAAATATGTTCAAGGGGCAATTTGCAGGACCATTATTATTATAATTATTTTTTTTCTTTTTTTTTTTTTTGAGGGAAAGGGTATTACACTATTATTATTATATAGGAATCGTTTTGTATAAAACATTTTCCGGCATAAATAATCAATACATTTTTAGATGCCAAACCGAAGTTGAATTTGTTATAATTTAATAAAAATTACTGGCCCAGCTCCTATATAACAAAAATTTAGAGGATGGATTGATAATATAATATCCTACTATGTGTATGGTGTTCGAATTCCATGATAATAAATAATAATCAGCTGCCAGTGTTGATTTGAATAATTTTTAAATGAATAATTGTTGACATTCTTTTAATCATGTATTAAAAAGAGAGACTACATGTAGCATTCCCCTTAATTTTTAGATGCCAAACCGAACTTGAATTTGTTATAATTTAATAAAAATTACTGGCCCAGCTCCTATATAACAAAAATTTAGAGGATGGATTGATATTATAATATCCTACCATGTGTCTGGTGTTCGAATTCCATGATAATAAATAATAATCAGCTGCTAATATTGAATTGAATAATTTTTGACATTCTTTTAATCAAGTATTAAAAAGAGAGACTACATGTAGCATTCCCCTTAATTTTATGGAGAGATTTTCATTTATTATAATTGGGAACTTGTGTAGCCCAAACTATTTAGCCACGTAATAAGAGAGGAAAATAATTTGAGAGATCGAAAGAGAAAAAAGACCTTAAAGAATCGGAAATGATAAAATTAAGGCAAAAGTAAGAATATTAAATTTAGGGAAAAAATGCATGATTTATCCATTCAATTTTCAGAAAAGTACTAAAATATCCTTTAATTTTTTAGGAACCATTGGATTACTGACAAGAGAAAAGTCTAGATCATTTATCAATGATAAATAATGTTGGGCCCATTTGTACACTCTTACTCGTTTATTTTACTGATTTAAATACCAGAGTGTCTTATAGATTTTCATTACCTATCCCTCCCACGATAAAGACGAAATAAGCAAAGTGAAGACATGACGAGGAGAAAGCCGAATAAAAATCGGTCCAACAAATAGTATATACCCAAGTGGATTATCAAGTGATCATATAAACGATATAAAATTTTATACTCTAAATATATCAGTTTTTAAATTAAGTATATAAGTTTTTATGTAGAGTATCATATACATGTCTAATACTAGATCCATTACTTATATACTAAATATACCCTTTCCGTATTATTCAAATGACATATTTAGCCATTTTTCTATGTACTTTGTAAAATGGATATTCGTTAAGGAACCCAAAATTCAACCGTTTTACTAAAACCTCTTTTTTTTTCCCCCTTTTTTTAACCTAGAGGGAGCTTCTAACTTCCAAGGCCCAAAAGCAATTTTTAAATGTGTTTAAATAAAAAGAAGAGCTTTTTTTGTCAAGTAGAAGTAGTTCTAAGAAGAGCCAGACCTGATTGGTGGTTACAAAATTGACTAGCACTAATGGATAGATACAGGCCTAACATAATTATAAAGCGGTGTAGTACGATTAGTAACCATGCTCTCGAATCAATATAATTATAATTTGTGTCAAACTATGCTCGAATCAATATAATTATAATTTGTGTCGGCACGACTGTAAACCTGATATATGGCACGACAGACATGATTAAGAATAATAATTAGTCTGTGAAAAATATACTTAAATTAATATTGTATAAAAAAAATTTACTTGATTTTAATTCAAAAGTGTGAAAATAATTATTAAAAAAATAATAAAATATTTTCAAGATATATATTTATGTTTGTAAGTGTCATGTCAATTTCTAGTTTTTCAAGCAAAAACCCAAAATTTACAAAGTTTGGACCATGGAGTTCAAAGCTATTAAGGGCATAAAGAAAACCGCACCACTAATTATACAAGTTCAAATTAACTCTCATTTCTCATGTATAATCTTTCAATTTTAATTTATTTTCATATAAAAGCTTATCTTGAGTTTACAGATAATTTTTTTATATTACATAACAATAAAAACTAATATTCCATAATAACTTAAAATCAAATATGTACTCACAGTATTCAAACAAAATAATGAGCATAATTATGCCACGAGAAAAAATACGAGTTCGAAAATGAAAATATTCAGGCATAAAAATCATATATGATAAAATAAAAATAGACATGCATAATTAGTCAAGAGAATAATATAACAAAGTAAACAAACTCGAGTAGACATGAAAATAACACATTATTTAAAACATTGCGTATGAAAATATTATAACATAAAAACTGGAAACATTTATTCGCAAGAAAAGACAAACACGGTAACAATAAAAAAATGGGCACAAATATGAACCATATCTATCTTCATTTTAGGCCACCCAAAGTGATCTCTTAAATCTCCGTAAATTTTGGTAGGTCCTGGATATATGGAACAAGGTGCACTATGCCTCGTACATAGTCTATTGCTTTATCTCATCATCATCAAGGTGCACTATGCCTCGTACATAGTCTATTGCTTTATCTCATCATCATCAAGGTGCACTATGCCTCGTACATAGTCTATTGCTTTATCTCATCATCATCTGGCACACATAAGTGTCTCTTAAAACTTAAGACACCCTTTTCACCTAGATGGAATGCAACGTGCTTACCGTTACTAAAGGGATCTGCCTCTTGTCCAACCTTAATAGCTTCCATTATGGGTGGTTGCAGAGTCAAGACTCATAATTGGCCAATCACAATTTCCATCTCTAGCTTATTTGGACTTTCTCTGCAATGTTTTGACAATGAGTGAGATCAAGCTGGCAGTAGGGTTTTTTCTTTCCCCCCTTAAAACATCTGTAATTTTGTTTTTTTTAGCCTAAATATTAACCAAGGTCATAATCATAATCTTTAACCAATTCCAACTGCATTCTTCAGCTCATGTTTAATTCTTTCTTAGTAAAGATGTACCTCAAACTTTTGTGGTCCGAATAAATGGCACAATGAACACTGCATAGATAATGTCTCCATATATGCAATGCAAAAATAATTACAACCAACTCTAAATCATGGATTGGATACTTTTTCTCATAATTCTTTAACTTACCTGAGTCATATGCTATCATCTTCCTGTATTGCATCAATGCTGCATCTAATCCATATCGAGATGCATCATTGTAAATCACACATAATATTCTTACGAGTTAAGTTTGTTATTAATAATATAATCTAGAAAATTTTTTCACAAATCTTCTAAAATAACCCCCTAATCTAAAAATACTTCATATTTCTATAACATTAGTTGGTTTTGTCTAATCACTCGCTGCTTCTATCTTGGCAGGATCAACTAAAATTCCTTCTCCTAATACCATGTGTCTAAGAAAAGACACCTTTTCTAGCTAGATTTCATACCTTTTTAATTTTGCACATAGCTTCTTCTTAGCTAGTCTTTGCAAAACGAGTCTCAAATGTTGCATGAGTATGTAACGAGCTGGGCATGAGATGATACAACTAGTAATTTTGTCCGAGCCAGCATAGATGAGATACGAATGTGTTGTAACTAAATATGCTTAGATCGGTACAGATACGATCCACTTAATATCACTAGTTATGACCAACTTCAATATAAAGCGGTTTATTGGCAATGAATTTACATATTTACTTCTATCTAATTTTTTGAATTGTTTATTGGTTTTAATTAGCTCTTTCTATTTGTACATGAGACAAATTTTACCAATCTAAGAGGCTATATAGTTATTTGTCTAAGTTGTAACAGAGTTAGCAAAATAGAGCTGAGAACGTGTATAACGCAAACGTGTATAATTCTGATTTTTATGCAGAATACTTTTAAAAATTTATCATAAGAATAGTGCGTGTATGCTAAAAATATGTAAATTTATATATATGTGTACTATACAATTAATTTTAAAATTATTTTTGTTATAAGTTCACAAAGGACATGAGCATCAATACGATTTTCAGGGAAATAAACATTTTCTCTTGCATAATTTGAAGCAAGTAACTATTATATAAATTTTTACATATCTTTTCGGTGCATGACTTAGTTTGTCAATATTGCGTAGGTATAATTCACACATGATTGTTAGTACTAAATTTTGTACTATAAACAATAGTTTAGTATATTATTTAGTCAATATCTATTGGGCATGACCTACTGACTACTACAATTATGTAATATACACATAGGTCTCAATAAAAAAGATGTATAAAAATGAAAAGTTTGTCGAAGAATTAGTACAAATGATAATTTGAACGAAGTTTCTATATATAGCACACTAGTGTGCTGCAAGCAATCAAATTAAAGTACCTTTTATCTCTATCTAGCAAAGCTTAAGAAAACCTAATAATTACCTAGTATAGTGATAAGGGGTGGATCTCACGATAAATTGGTCTAAGTAAATTACTACTAATACTAATACTAAGGTAAAGGGGATTGAGAATAAGAAAATAAAATAGAAAACAAATGATAAATAAATAGGTTAAAAATTAATTTGCCACCACTAAACAATTGTATTAATTAATTAGAAAATTTTAATAGTTATAAACTAAAGTTACTTATCTCTTTTTGTCAAATAACCTAAGCTAGGTTATGATCTAGATTATAATTTCATAAATACAGAATCTAATTTGGGTTTTGTTTTTCATTATAATTAATACATCAGACGAGCATATCAACTATAGATTCGTTACCTATAGATTCAACTATAACTAAAATATATTCAAACTTTAGCAGTATATTTCACTATTAATCATCTAAGTTGTCATCTCAAAAAATAGATGATTTAATATAGAAGAATATAATTAATTTTGAATAAATAACTAATTCCATAAAATTTACAAAATTTAAGAAAAATCATGCCTAGGGATTTGAAATCACGCTCAATCTATCTACTACCTAATCTAGTATATATACAAGAATAAACAATAGACTTATCTGGCTGAAATTAAGGAAAACAAATAAAATTACAAAGAAAACTAAAAAGAACGAGGTATTTCGAATGCTGCAATAGCTTAGAAAGCTCTTCTCTTTTCTAGGTTTTAGATGTATTTTGTTGCTGTTAGGTATGTAATATAGCCTCCTATCTGCTATAGAAGACTATATTTATAAGAAAATTGGCTTTGGAGGTGTCTAAGTCAACTTCCGTATAAATTAAGAGTTATGGTCTAACAAAATACTCAAAGTCGGTGGCTGTATGAGTCTGTAGCAGCACGACACTCGAATGGACATGCTGCTGTGTCTAAGTTTTACCAAAATATATATTTTTTCTCATTATATTTATGGGTGCCGCAGTGCCAAGGAGTCAATGCCGCAATGCCAGACCAATGTTTGCCTGATTTTGCACAACTTCGCCTAACTTATCTAGTTTCTACTTGTTTTTGTCTCATTTCAACTCTTTTTGTCATTTAACCTCCGAAACACCTAGAAACATAAAACAATAGATTTAGATTAACATATAAACTCACAGTATAGAAAAGTGACAATCATTTAAGTGTAAACTGGCACCGATAACACACTCACGAACATATACTCTAAAAAAGTACACTAATAAATGCTACAAAATTTGAAAAAATTACATTTGCCATCTAGTTGTATTTGATTGGTCATCATTTTGGTATACAACTTGTAAAAATCAGATTTTAACGAGGGCAAAAGAGACATTGTCTAACACAATGGCAATTTGGCAATTTCATTTTTTCAGAATATTTAATTAAAATATCTAAAATTTTATATTTGGGTCTAGAGTATCTTGAGATTGCATTTAAGGGCTCAATTTTCTTCCTCTTCTATCATGAAGTCTTTGAGCCTCCATCTCTATCTATCTCCACACCTTTCACTGTGCAGCGCCTAGAAATAGCCATTGGCGTTGAAACGGGACTCGAGCTCCGAGTAGTAAGCTCCTGACGTCTGGACGATGCCACACCATCCATCGTCTGTGGCCATCGCGCGATGTCGGCACAAGAGAAAGCTCGCAAACCCGCAGCTTCTCACGGCCAAGATCGGCGTTCTTGCTGCCGTGTGCCACCATGCACCACCATAAACCACCCATATTTTCTCTAGGCCTTGAACCCTAGAGATGCCAGCCACGGATTGCCAGAAAAACAACTTCTGTGAGTGTTGACCATCGTTAACCGTTTTTGTAACCAAAATATGATATTTTCATAAAGTTTAAGTGTTGATTAGAAACTTTCGTGAGATAATTCATGATTTAAAAATATAAGATAGCTGAGTATGTTGTATGAGTTATTAGGGTTTATGCCCTAAACATGTATATTTTGGATATTTATTGAATTAATAAAATAATATTTTTCTATTTGAATTTGTGCATAATTGGTATGTTTTTAAATATCAGAAAATCTTTAGTTTATTTATGTGACTACAAATTTAGTATATAAATGTTATATACATAAAGATTAAATTTATGGATAATAAACTAAATATAGTCCATAATAGTTAATTAAAGTTTGAGATTTTTAATTAAATATTATTAGTCCAGTCCATTAGCATTGAGAATATAATAGTCTTATCCAGACTATTGATGTATTGATATCACAGTGGAGGTACTTTATATAATTTGATTATATAGGACTCAACCAGACATGATTTGAATCTCACATAACTTCCGTTAACTGTTGAGAGTTCAAATAATATCACTAGATGATCATATGCAGATCAATCTTAATCCTGAGTAGTTATAGACTCCTGTTTATAATATTATGTTCTTTGACATACTTGTTAAAAGTTTGTTTTTTTAAACAGACCGAAATACTTGTATCTTGGGAGCATGATGAGATGAGTAGCTAGAAATATAACTTACAGATAAGGAATCCATTCCTTCTATTAGGAAGCTAGAAAGAAGATTCTTTTGTGTATTGATTTAGGACTTGAACAGTTTGAGTACTCAGTTTATAATAGATTTATAAATTAATTATTCATTAGAGAATCAATGGTACACATAGATAAGATGTGATTGGAGAGATAAACAGAATATAACCTAGCTCCAATTATGAATTGTCTATGGAAGATTGAACTACATGTAATGATTAAATCGATGGACTGCTCGATGTTTTCTAAGTAAATTAATTATGTAATTTCAAGAGTGCAATTCTAGATTTTAGTAGAGTAATACTGGAATTAATAAATTAGACAAATTAATTAAAGAGTTTAATTAATTGTTATAATTTATTGGAGCTTGAATTACAGGTCCTTAGGTCCCCAATTTTACCTCTTACAAACATTGTAGTAGATATTACATTATTTCTGTTACTGCATACTCTGTCTAGATAAATAGTTTATCTATATGTAATTAATAATTGTTATTAATTAATTAATTTTGAATTAATTAATTTAAATTTATGGAGAGATAAGTTTCTTAATTTGTTTAAATTTTGAATTTAAAATATCTAATTATCAGATAATTAGATAAATAGAAATTGGAAAACTGACTAAAAGCGAAACACTCTTTTTTGAAAGAGTAAATTATCTGCTAGTTTATATATATATATATATATATGTTAATTAATTGATTAGATCATATATACATATAATTACGTTTATTAAAAAAAATAAAAAGGAAACTTATGTTTCCTAAGTAACGTTTTTTTAAAGTTTGTATATATATATATATATTAATTTGATTAATATATTATTAAATAGTTCAATAAGTATATATATATATATATATATAAGGTAAAACCCTAACAAGATACATACTACGTATTATTTTCTATAGAGCCTCCATAAAATATATAGAAAAAGAAGAGAGTCTTTCTATTCTCTATAGAACAAACCCTCCTTTAGAATATCATGTATTGAGAAAATTGTAAGTGCCTAAAGTGTGAGTTTAAGAGATTGTATGTAATGCATACACGTTCATCCAGTTATACTTGAAGCTTAGATTAGAATATCGTGATTTAAAAAATAGTAAAGTTAGGATCTACTGATGGGCTACAAGAGGTATTAGATCTATTCTCTTTATTTAGTGCTATTTACTATGAATTAATACTATACACTCATATAGTCAATTGTTTTGAGAAAATTTTTAATTATTCTTGGGACAATCTTCTGTTGCGAAAATCGTTTTAAATCCAACATGAATTTGGTGTTTGATTTGCGAGAAAGTTTGGATTTGAAGGTTGGTAGTTTAACAATTATTTCCAAAAAAAAAATGGCGCTTTTGAAAACTTATGAGATTTGGGCCCGAAAGTTTGTTAAACTTAAGAATGGGCCTTGGGCTGTGAATAGGAAGGTGAAAACTATCTATATGTTCCTTAGAAAATGGTATTTTTATAAATATCTAAAAATGATATTTTTCTAATTACTTTGAAAAAGTGATAATTACGTAATTATTTTAGTTAGGTAATTAATTTATCTAGAATTAAATATATGAGGTAAAATAGGATTAAAAATCATGAATAATCACAGTTTGTAAAAGTAAAAAAGATATCCCGAAGAGCTGTACTTTTTAAAAGGGAAAAGATGATATTTTTCTAAATTCCTTTGAAATGTGGTATATATGTAATTCTCGGATTTATGAGTGTAACTTATGTTCGAGATCTCGAAACTAAGTTCTGACTTCAAATTTGGACTCAATGAGGTGAGACATGAATTTTGATATAAAATATAGTATATGACTATATTTTATAGTGACATAAAAATTTGAATTTTGTAGCACAAAAAACTACACCGTTTAATATTTCACAGACCGAACCTATAACGAAACCTATATTTTTTACAAAGTATATATCCAACCTAGTATTTTTGGGTATTCTGAATTCATTAGTATCCTCCATTTCTCTATTTGAGACTCTGGTAGAAAAGTCACTTTTTCTAGTGGATTTATCGTGATTTAAAAACTGTCGTTCGAATATGTGAGTGACCAACAAGAATTTCTTCGAGCATTGTTAGCTTGGTATTGCTATCATATCGAGGTAAGGGTTCAATTATTTGGTTTTATACTTGATTAAATTTATAATTGCATTACAATAGATTTGTGAAAAACTGTGAATTTTGTGACAATTGGTAATTTGTTGAGACACATTTGATTATATTGGGATTGGACTGTGTGGAATTTTATACACATTTTAAAATTATGATTATAGGGTAGTTTAGTGGTGTGCTAGCCATGTTATAGTAAATTTCGGAATAATGCCCAGTGAGAATTTAAAGCATGGTTTGATTATTCTTTGTGCATGATTATTGTATACTTTAAAATGTTGTACATACCATAAGATCGCACATGAAATACATCTTAGGCATCACGGCATTTGGTAGGTGGCCATTATTCCTATCCTTGGTGAGAACTCGTAAATCTGTGCGAGATTTTTCTGATTACTCTCATTCGCTATGTGTAAGCATTCAGTTGCCCATCTGTTTCAGTAAGCTTAGACACATGGGTGTCCATTCGGTTTTCTGGGATAGGAACCAAGCAGAGAGTATTTAGTATACGTAGTACAAGTTACTCTGATTCGTGATGAGAGGATATGAACTCATAGGATAAGATGATTTATGATATGTATAATTATGTGAATTTATTTTTAGTTTTGAATATGTAATTATTCTGGATACCAATTATTTTATAAACTTGGTTTATAAATGGATTTTGGAAAAGTATTAACCATGCAAGTTTGGTAAAATTGTATCTATACAAAAAGGTAATTAAATTTCTACTGAGTATGTGAATGCTTACCCTCTACTTTCAGGTATTTGTCTAACCGAGATAGTAATTCTGATGGTCAAACAAGTTGTGCAGCTTGTATTGTACTCTAAATCTTTGGTTGGTGTTCACACTCTGTTGATTTTCTTCTTTATTCAAGTATTTAGCCAAAATTATTAAGTGAATATATGAAAATAAGTAACTGTTAATTTGAAAACTCAAAGTTTGCGAGAAAATTTTATATAATATATTTTGAACATTGAACTAAAGATTTCAATTAAACTCAATTTATTAAAATTTATTATTTCAGCACGACAAGAGAGATATACGGGTGAATAAATAGTTTTTTTCTTTTAAAGCAAAAAAATGGGAATCGGTTGTCCCCTCGCTGTGTCCACCTAGTTTTCGTTGTGGTAAAAACAAACAGTACGTAAATAAATTTAAATGCATCAATATAGATATTCTGGCGCTATATTCCTATCCCAAATTTGATATCAAATTTGCTTTTAAAAAAAAAAACAATTTTGATATCAAATTGTGTATATGTACTAATTGACGTCACAATACACTGTTACTTTAAAAATGGTACAACAAATTATATCATATATATTTAGGGTAAAAGAAAACAAACTATGTAATAAAAATTAATATCAATCAAACTTTCATTTAATAATGATCAGCCCAGTTGGATTATATATAAAAAAAAAAAAACAAGATTAGACTTAGGATATTCCCTAGTAATATACTTCCGTAACAAATATATATACATATATACATATGACAACATGTATATATATATATATATATATTGTACATTTAAAAATTAAATTCCAATGCTGGGTGTGCGTGACACGAATCCGCCAACTTGATGCATATAATATCCGGTGATTTAAAAATCCAATGAGATAAGATCGAGAGTTGGTACATGTTTAGTTAATAGAAGTATCTACCTCTATAAAACAAGGACTTTATGCATAAAATTAAAATGTAGGAAAAAGTCTTCTGTGCATGTGAACAAGAATACATGAGGTAAAACAAATAGCCCTATATATTAATGGAAAAAAAAGAAGAACTCTTTGTCATTAATGATCAGATACAATTATCTTCGTCAAACTATTCAAAACTGTAATTAACACCATGGGAGCCGAATTTATTACGTATAATACAAGTTAACTAATTCGCTAGCAGACAACCCTATTTAATATTTCCTGACCCAAAAAATGCCCCAATTATAATACATTGTAAAATGTTATGATAATTAAGCTTATTGAGACCTTTCAACCCGAGGAAACTTCTGGGAATTAGTAATAGATTCGAACGTTGATTTTTAAGGAACCAGCTTTTTAAACAATCAAGCAAAACAAAAAAAAAAAAACATATATATATATATATCTATACAGTACCTACATTATTACTATAATATAAGAATTAAAAAAGTGAACCCTTTTGTCATTCTATAAATTTAGGCATTAATCGGGTTTTGTAACAGTACTTGAAAACATTGAAAGGTCTTTCATAATCAATCTTCTTCTGTGTCTCTTGAAATTATTGAAAATGTCTTCTTTTAGGATAGTAGCGACTACAAGTTTGTTGTATGTACTTTTAGTTGGAGGATTCTCAGCATCGTACGGTCAGCTAACTCCAACATTCTATGATGACACATGTCCGTTTGTGATCGATATTGTTGGTGGAATCGTTGCAGACGTTCTGCTGACTACCGATCCTCGAATCGCCGCTAGCCTCATTAGACTTCATTTCCACGACTGTTTTGTTCTGGTAAACTTTTCTACCTCGTATGCAAGTTTTTGAATCTTTTCTATACAGTACCTCATATATATTATAAACTTTTCTACTACTTTTTATAATATATATGTACATATGAATATCTATTTCTACCGTCCACTTTTAAAACTCTAACTGATGTCGTCAGTGAAATTTTCACCTTTCAATTGATGGTTGTTATCCAACGTATTTAGAGAAAGGGACAATTAAATTGGAAAATCTGTAGTATTAAGTTTGTTATTAAGACTTGTTTTATTATTTTAGTTTTTACGCTGGTAATACTTCTTCGGGTGGTTTTCAGTAATGCATTTTATGTAATATTTTTTGAAAAAATTACAAACATATCTCGCAAGTCTAGGTGAAATGCCTGATTTATCTTTAGGTTTTGAATAGAAGAGTGAAATTTGACACGATTTATTAATCTGAATGGACTTTTTTTTTTTTCTATTCACAAAATCCCAAGAATAAATTAAAGCATTTTACCTAAACCCAAGGTGATGTTTTTGTACTTAATTTTTCCTATAATTTATCCTCTTTCATAACTTCTCCAGCCAAAAAAAAAAAAAAATTTGTTACTCCTCATTAATAATATATATATTCTTCAAATAATTGCACATAATTTTTTTTATGTAATTGGGAACAATTATGTTCACTAAGTTTTCGACTTTATCCTTGTCTTTAATCTATTAAGGAAAATATTTTCAAGTTATTTTCATTCACATACATGAGAAAGCGTTGACACTATGACCTCTCCCAATTCATAGTACGGCAAAGTTAAGGCTAATTAGTTAATAATTGAGCATGTGTATAAGGTCAATATATATCCCTTAAATAAATTAATTAGTTGTTCATTTCTTTATTAAAATTTTATGTAATTTATAGCAGTAACAAATAATTAATAATTGGTTCGGTTTGGGTTATAGGGTTGTGACGGATCAATCTTGTTGGACAATGCAACTGGCATTGTGACCGAAAAGGATGCTTTTCCAAATGTGAACTCAGTGAGAGGTTTTGATGTTGTGGATCGAATAAAGAACGCCTTAGAGTTCGTCTGCCCTCGCACTGTTTCATGCGCAGATATTCTAACCATCGCTGCTGAACGATCTGTTTATTTGGTATAATATGCTACTATCCTAAACAAATATTTGATTTTGTGCTTTAGGGTACCAAAACTATTGCTGAAAAGCCAAGTTCTTTTTTTCTTTTAATTTGTTAAATAGTGTCTTAGTTCCTTAAATTTGCTCAAATTTTAGACCTTTTTTTGAAGAAAAAACATTAATTTGTTGTTAATTATCATTTCAACATTAAGATTGAGATTTTTATAAAAGTTATGAAACTCACAACATCTATATTACAACTCTTCTATAAAATGAGTATTACTTATGCGCTACTGAATTTACATATACCATATTATGGGGGGAAAAAATTACGCTTTAATAGCAGTTGAGGGATATATTTACTTTTTACAATAATACCCCTTGAGTCTAAAAATGATTGAACAAAATCCATAAATTTTCTCCATTTGCCTATATTATTATTCTTATTTAGACAATTTAACGTTGTTTTAGGAGAAAGCAAATTAAAAAATATTAATGGCCAAAAGTAAGATTTCAATCAAATTTCACTCAAAGACGAGTGTACATATATTTGTCTAACTTTTTAATTTTGTGTCGTGCTAATGAAAACAGTTTTGATGGAAGAAGTGACACCGTAAAATTTACATAAATCATAGGGACAAATAAAATAATTAGTCCATATTCCCGTGAAAAAGATATATCTTCATTAATTAATGTGTGTGTATATATATATATATATATATATATATATATTGTGTTGATTTTTTTTTTAACAGAATTGGATCTCTAAAATGAATTTTACACCATTGCTTACTGAGAACCTTTTCTATATATTTTTGGTTATGACAGTCAGGAGGTCCCGCATGGGAAATCTCACTAGGAAGAAGGGATGGCACAATAGCAAATAAAACTGGTGCAAACTTTGAACTTCCAGCTCCCTTTGAAACCCTCGACCGACTCAAGTCCAAGTTTAAAGCCAAAGGACTTGAAACCAGCACTGACTTAGTGGCATTATCTGGTAATTAATTTTTGCTTAATTTTGTTTTCTATAGCTATACTTTTCGCCATTTAACAAAATGCTTTCTCAAAAGGAAACCTCTATTTTGATTATTCACAATCAGATTTTATGATAAAATTTTTGAAATACATACATTTAATCAACGGCAGAGCCACATGGGGGGAAGTTTTCTTTCGGTAAATTAGGTGTAATTTGATTTCTAAAATTAGCTTTTGGTCGCTCGAAAGTAATAAAATTTTATATATGGGGCTTTAGTTAATCTATTCTTATTTGGTATAATAGTTTTTCATTTTTTAAATTCGTGGCTCTGCCCAAAATTTAATAGTCACCCTTAATCTAATATTCTTATAGGCATGGGCTACGGAGGTTCACACACTCCACGCGACTCTAAATGCATCACGAAATCTAATTGTATTTTTATTTTTTTATTTTTTGGCTTAAAAAATGAATACTCTTTTGGGATCGGCTACCTTTGACCAGAAGGACAAAAAAGAAAAAAAAAAAAAAGAAAAATCTTTTTTTTTTTTTAATGGAAAAATTATATTAATATCTAAAAAGTAGTAAATCATGTTCTGATGTCTCGTTATTATGCGTCTATGGTTTTCAAAAAACTGTTAAGTTTGACAACACATATAACTAATAATTGATTAATGATATGAAGGCGCTCACACCTTTGGAAGGAGCCAATGTCGAAATTTTATTGGTCGATTGTACAATTTCAACGGCACTGGGGCTCCTGATCCAACCTTGGACCCAACCTACCTAAAAGTTCTACAAAAGCTATGCCCCCAGGGAGGAAACGGGTCTGTCCTGGCAAATCTAGACCCGACCACACCGGATTTCTTTGACAAGAACTACTTCTCTAATCTCCAACAACAGAAAGGTCTGTTCCAAAGTGACCAAGAGCTATTTTCCACACCAGGCGCTGATACCATTGCGATTGTTAACAGTTTCAGCTCAAGCCAACGTCTTTTTTTTAAAAGTTTTGTGAAATCCATGATCAAAATGGGGAATATAAGTCCACTCACCGGTACTGATGGAGAAATTAGATTGAATTGCAGAAGGGTTAATGGTAATGGTGTTGGATCAAATAATGGTGTTTATGTTTCCTCGATCTGAGATAATGATTACACTGAAAAGGATAAATTAATTATTCCACAGTGATAATTAAGCTATATATCTATGTCTATGTATTTGTACGAATGTATACGCAGTACTAAGCGTATATGTAGAATAAGATGATCATATACACGATGTTTGTGTATCGTTTGGTTACATATGTTATGTGTATGACTCTTTGTTTTCATAAATATTTAGTAATTAGATGCGAAAGTGCTTCCACAACAACATATGCAACAAACTTAAAAGCACGACAAATGTGATAATCAAACATATACATGGATGCTGACTCGATCAATCACACTTACAATTAGTCGGAAAACATCCTCTAGTAATTGAGATTTTATTATGAATTAGGTCATACTATTATAACTTTCTATCACAACCCAAAACCAAAGTTAGTGGCAGAAGGGAAATTTCACAAAGATGAGAAATTCCGTGATTTATTTGAAAAGTGTCAAAAGTTCTAGTTTTATAAAACAGTCCATTTAAATAAAATAATTAGAATTTCATCTCGTGAATCTCTTCCACAATTTATATACACCATTAAACATAGACCGAATAAATATGATTGAAAAACGTAGTTTGAAATAAAGTTCAAACATCATCATCATCCACAACAAAAATCTAATACCAGAATGGCATACATGAGTTCATAGACAAAAATAAAATGTAATAATTTTGGTTCAATACTAATACAAAATCCAAATAACCACACCAACTAACTTCTAGTAATACCAAGATAGCAAAAAATAGTTATCTCGATCGAAAATATTTTAGTGATAGGAAGTTTTTGCATATTAGTTTAAATTTAATACATACATATATGATGATCCAAAATTGGAAATCCAATTCATATGTGTATAAATAAATTAATTTAACTAAAATCATTCAATTCATATACACGTAACATAAATCAACCCATACCCATGAGCTCACATCTTATAATCTATGAAAATCCAGAATGATGGCACTAAGTGTACCTAACAGTCTATCTGACACCTAAGTCTATACCCGTAGAGGACACCCATGTGTCACCTACCAAACCTAGAGGAGTAACCGAATTGTCTACGCCTACTAAATAGGGAGATAGTCAGAAGTAATAAAACTCCGGACAGGTTTACAGACTTTACACTGACGGTGGAGCACACAGCGCCACACTATAAACCTACGATACTATCACGGTACTCATGTATAATTCTATGACATGTGTAATACAGAATTGAAGTGTGAAAATAATCGTGCTCTAGTTTTTTTAAAAAATAATTATATTAGGTTTTATAGAAAAACGGATAGTATAACAACCCTATTTTTGATACATCCAAAAATAACTTATATTCAGAAAACTCTCAGAGTAATATAGTATATATCATACAATCACATTCCGCCACATATAATCAAGTAATTCAAAAATCTCTCTTATTCTCATATGTTATAGAAAATAAGTTTTATTCGAAAACAGTAAAAAAGGTGGTAACTAAATCTCTACCTCCAAGAATAGTGATACCACGTTATTGAATCTTCTAGGTATCATTGTGCATCACCTGGAGAGTCAGAAATCAATTCTAAGCCCTCAATTGTCCTTTTGCGAAAAACTAACGTCTCAACGGAGCTTTAATAATTTAAACGGACTTCTTCACTAAATTGCTAGCACCCAAAATAGCTAAGTTAGACATATAATGTGTCCAATTAAGATTCCGATCCACACCAGACTGGTGGCACACAAACTGAGGCAAATCTTAGCTGTCCGATTTTGATTTTTCGTGCTAGTTACCAAACCTTCCCTATTTTCCGAATACAATCCAAAAATAATAATAAAAACACGATCCAATGGCTAGATTAAAAGTCAAACTTAAAGCTCGAAACTTCCCAAAATGGTAACTTTTGATTCGGGCAGTATGGAGTTAAGATATATATACCTTAATGATCCTTGCGATTATACGATTCCAACGAGTATGATTAGAGGTCAAACAGTGGCCAGAATCATTTCCCGCAAGAGGGGCATCAGTAGTTGCTGGCGACGGTCGGTGAAGGACCCTAGTGGCATGGCGAGGTCGCGCCGAGTTGTCGGCAGGCCAGACAACAACAAGAGGTGGCTGTTGTAGCAATCGTTCCTTCGGCCGAGAGAGAGAGAGAGAGAGAGTCTGGGGAAAGAGAGAGGTGGGAGAAAGTGCCCACGAGAGGGAATATATGGAACTCTGCATATTTTTTAAAAAAATTAGCACTATAGTCCCTGATTCCCAAATTCTCTCAATTCAATCCTAAAAAATAATTACAATTTGGTCCTTCAGTACAAAACTTTTACAAATTAATTCCTCCACTATATATCCAAAAAATTGGTAAAATACCTCAAATTACCCTCGAAAATTCCTGATTTTCATATTCTCCCCTCTGTATAAGACTTTTGTCCCAAAATTCAAAATACAAGTCAAGGTTTACATCATAATACAACTTCTAACTTAAAGTAACACAAATAAGGGTACTTCTCGTATATCTTCGTCTTAAGTTCCTTAGTAGCCTCGTCTTCTTTGTGATGTTCCCAAAGCACCTTGACAAGTAGAATATCTCTGTTGTGAAGCAACTTCATCTCTTTAGCTAATAAGTGAATAGGCTGCTCTTCATAGGATATATCTTCTTGGATTGGTACATGCATGTATGGAACAACATGAGATGGATCCGACGTGTATTTCTTCAACATCGACATATGAAACACATTATGCATGTGACCCAACTGTGTAGGTAGATTCAAGTGATATACCATTGGCCCAATTCTCTCAGTGATCTTGAAGGGACCAATATACCTTAGAGCAAGCTTACCCTTCACTCCAAACCTTAAAACACCACATCTTAGAGTCAATTTTAAGCTCTACCTCATGCCTCTTCGGGTCAGCATAACTCTTTTGGTGACTCTGGGTCTTTTTGAGTCTTTTTTGGATGTCCTTGATCTTCTCAATAGTCTTCTTAATCAGTTCAAGTCCAAGAGTAACATGCTCTTCGGGTTCTGCCCAACACAAAGGTGATCTACACGGCCTCCCATATAACACTTCATAAGGAGCCATACCTACACTGGTCTGGTAACTGTCATTATAAGTAAATTCTACTAAAAGAAGATGATCATCCCAATTTCCACCAAAATCTAGTATGTAGCAGCGTAGTATATCCTCAAGAATCTCAGTGGTTCTTTCAGACTGACCATCTGTCTCTAGACAATGAGTTGTACTGATATACAACTGCGTACCCAATACTTTTTACAAGGCTCTCCAAAACTCAGAAGTAAACCCCAGATGTCTGTCAGAGACTATTCTTGAAGGCACACCATACAAACGTATGATATTCTCCACATATAGTTTACTGAGCTTAGTAAGTGAGTAGGCTCTCCAAAACTCAGAAGTAAACCTCAGATGTCTATCAGAAACTATTCTTGAAGGCACACCGTACAAACGTATGATATTCTCCACATATAGTTTACCGAGCTTAGTAAGTGAGTAGTTTATCCGGATCGGTATAAATTGAGCACTCTTTGTTAATCGATCGACTATCACCAAAAATATGTCATTTTTCCTCAAGGTCTTCGGCAAACTGGCCACAAAGTCCATCGTGATCTTGTCCCACTTTCATTCTGGAATTAGCGACGACTAAAGTAACCTATTTGACCTCTGGTGTTCAGCCTTAACTTGCTGACAAGTCAAACAGTTGGCTACAAAGGTAGCTACATCCTTCTTTATATCTTTCCACCAATACTGCCTCTTCAAGTCTCAATACATCTTAATACTATCCAGATGTACTATGAATCTTGATTTGTAAGCCTCAGTTAGAATGGTTTTTCGGAGATTAGAGTCATTAGCTATAGCCAACTTTCCATTTAAAAGCAAGAACCATTATCTGTAGGTGCTCCAACCATCTAATTATTTACCATTCTGAAGCTAGTTCTAGATTATTCTCAACTCCTTGTCTTGCCACTGACTCTACTAGACAGTTTAGAGAAGTGATGGTTAAATCACAATGTTACTTAGGTAAGTAACCCTTTCATTCTTGAAGTATTGCAAGTTGTAGTCATCAATCGCAAATGAGTTCCTCCAATATTCAAAAACCAGTGTAGCTAGTACACCACGAGGCTTTCTACCTAGTGCATCAGTTACAATGTTGGCCTTACCAGGATGATACCATAGGTCAAAATCATAATCCTCTATATACTCAACTCATCTTCACTATCTCAAGTTCAGATCCTTCTGAGTAAAGAGATAGTTTAAACTCTTATGATTGGAGAATATGTCGAACTTCACACCATACAAATAACATTGCCAAATCGTGAATGCAAAGATTACAGATGCAAGCTCTAAATTATGGGTGGGATAGCCTCTCTCGTGTAGCTTCAACTAACGAGAAGTGTAAGCCACAACTCGACCATTTTGCATCAAGACATATCTCAAACCCGTCTTTAAAATATCGATATATACCACATAAGGCTCATTACTATCAGAAATAGTAAGAATCAGTGCGGTGGTCAACTCTACTTCAACATGACAAAAACTTCTTCACTTTCGTGATCCTGAACAAACTTGATATCTTTCTTGGTTAACTTCGTTAAAACCAAGGCAATCCTTGAGAAATCTTGCACAAAATAATAATAGTAGCCTACCAAACCAAGGAAACTCTGTACCTCTATCATATTTCTTAGTCCTTCCTACTCTAGAATAGCCTCAATCTTAGCGGGATCGACTGATATACCTCCATGAGAAATCACATACCCTAAAAATTTTACTTCCGACATCCAGAAGTCACACTTCGACTTCTTAGCATACAACTGATGATCTCTCAAGGTCTTAAGTACTATCCCTAAATGTTCAGCATGCTCTTCTTGAGTCTTAGAATACACTAGGATATCGTCGATGAACACAATCATAAAACGGCCCGAAAACAGCCTGAAGATTTGTTTCATGAGATCCATAAAAGGTTGTAGGAGCATTTTTTAAATCAAACGGCATCACCAGAAACTCAAAGTGACCATATCGAGTTCAAAATATTGTCTTAGGTATATCATTTTCTCTTATCTTCAACTGATGATAACCGAATCTAAAATTAATCTTGAAGAAGAACCTTGAACCACCGAGTTGATCAAATAACTCGTCTCTTCTTGGGAAAAGATACTTGTTCTTCACTGTCTACTGATTCAACTTCTTGCAGTCCACATAAAGTCTTAATGAATTATCAGCTTTCTTCACAAACAAAACATGAACACCCCAAGGAGACATGCTACTGTAAATGAAGCCTTTGGAAAGTAGAACGTCCAACTATTTTCTCAATTCTTCCATGTCAGCAGGAGCCATGCAATAAGCTGGAATAGAAATTAACTAAGCTCAAGGAACTAGTTCAATGTAAAACTCGATCTCCCTATCTAGTGGTAATCCGATTAAATCTTCAGGAAACACCTCCGAATACTTAGTCATCACCGAAAACCATAGGTCTTAACCATCTATCCTTACTTCACCATCAATAACAAATAAGTTCTCATAAATTTCGAGTTTATTCCTTCTACCCATACACACTTTCAGAATAGGACAAGGCTCCAACGGACTCATTCTAGCTTGATAGATAATGGGATGTCAATCACTAAGTAAAAGAGTCACCCGCTTCATATGATAGTCTACAACGGCTCGATACTTTAACAACCAATCCATACTGAGTATTACATCATACTATCTTATCGACAATACAATCAAATCAGCAAGAAGCTTCTTATCACCAACTACAACTCGACAAGACTTATACATACTAGACACATCGACTACTCCTTCCATTGATATACCCAATGTCAATACATAATCCAAATCAGAAATTCTAACCCCAATAGTTGATAAACAATAAGGATATGAATGAATGGGATGCACCTGTATCAAACAAAATATATGCCCAAAAGTGTGAAAGAAAGATCATACTATCAACAACACCTTGGCGGGTGTGATCCTGAGTGTTGTCTGTCCTAGTAAAAGTATAAGTTTGGCCAGTCACCTTTCCTTTTTCCTTGTTGCTTCTTCCCTAGTTAGGACGGTTGCTACTGGACCCTATACTATTATTGTCATATCCACGCCCATCCTAACTCACTGAGGCCTGAGGAGTTAGAAAACTCTGAGTAAAACCATGATGGCTATACTGGTGCTGATAAGGCTAAGGGGAAGTAAAAGTTTGCGAAACACCCTGTGACTGTTGTAGCCTTTCCTTAGTGTTCTGATAAG
Source organism: Parasponia andersonii (assembly GCA_002914805.1). Classification (NCBI taxonomy): domain Eukaryota; kingdom Viridiplantae; phylum Streptophyta; class Magnoliopsida; order Rosales; family Cannabaceae; genus Trema; species Trema andersonii. Next base: position 338,976 of record JXTB01000090.1, read on the forward strand.
AAATAAAACTTGACTGGCTCCTCTGCGGCCCTCCATGAGAAAGGGGAGATTTCTATAGATGATTGGGACACTCCTTCTTCTAATGACCCTACTGACCACAAACAAAATATCCTTTATACGGACTACCTCTTCCATCCTCTGAAGAATCACTACTATTCGAGCTCCCATAGTTCGGAGTACCCTAGGCTGACCACTAAACCTGGTTTTTTCTAGTGACTTTCCTGTCATTTCCGTTCTATTGGTTCCTCCAGGAATCTAATCCTTCTTCGATGGCCTCTGACCACTGGGCAGTCGCTGTAATCTCAAAAAGAGTATGGAAAGTCTGGGTGCCAATTTTGTTGAAAGTGCTCTGATTTAGATGACTCCTGAACTTAGCAACTCGGTACTTCTCACTTGTACCCAGTCTAAGAGCAACACTTACTAACTTAGTAAACTCTATCAGGTACTCATTCACTGTTCTATTACCTTGAATGAAAGTTTCAAATCGGTCTATAACTTCATCTTGTTGATCTTCATTAGCATACAGGGCCTTAAATATCCATTCAAAGTCCTCCCAAGTCAGACCCACTGTATCTTGCATTCGTTCCACTATCTTCCACCAGCGAATGACACTTCCCGTCAAACAGGTAACCGCAAACATAACCCAAAACACAGCCAGAGAACCAAGGATCCGAAAGTGTCTTTCCATCTCACGTAACAAAGTAATTGTCGTGAGAGCTTCTAATCTACCATTAAATTGCTCTAGTTAGAGACCCATGAATCGTTAGAGATTATCGGACTGATCCAACTGACGTTCCTTCGAAGCTGGAGGCTGATAGTCTAGATTGCTCATCTAAGAAAATGCATACTGTATTACTTTGATCAGATAAGTGAAAATAACTTATCTATTCTCAGAACTATTCTCAGAGACATCCCTTACAAGTCTGAAACAATATGCCAAGCTATTAGTGAGATAATGATGAATGCTTGTTATGAAAATAACTTCAATCTAGTGTAATGGTTATACGTCCAAGGAGTTAAACTCAAGCTTTGATACCATAATTTTTGTCACAACCTAAAACTGGGGCTAGTGGCAGAAGCAGAATTTCACAAAGATGAGAAATTTCTTAATTTATTTGAAAAGTGTCAAAAGTTTTAGTTTTATAAAATGGTCCATTTAAATAAAATAATTGAAATTTCATCCCGTAAACCTCTCCCACAGTTCATATACACCATTAAACATAGACCGAATAAATATAATTGACAAATGTAGTTTGAAATAAAGTTCAACCATCATCATCATCTACAACAAAAATCTAATACTAGAATGGCATACATGAGTTCACAGACAAAAATAGAATATAGTAATCTGGATTCAATACCAGTACAAAACCTAAACAACCACGTCAACTAACTTCTAGCATTACTAAGACAATGAACTACAGTCAAGATGACCTCTTACTCCTCTTGATCATTAAAGTCATATTGTAAACTACCTGAGAAAGAGAGGAAGGGAGTGAGCATACAATGCCTGGTAAGAAAAATAATTATCTCAATCGAAAATATTTTAGTGATGGAAAGTTCCTACATGGTTAATTTAAATCCAGTACATACATATATAATGATCTAAAACCGAAAATCCAATACGCATGTATATAAATAAATCAGTTTAACCAAAACCATTCAATTCAAATGCACATGACACAAATCAACTCATACCTATAAGCTCACATCCTCTCATATGTGGAAACTCAGGATGATGACACTAAATGTACTTAAAAACCTACCTGATACATAAGCCTATACCTGGAGGGGACACCCATATGTCGCCTACTAAACTTGGAGGAGCAGCCGAATTATCTATGCCTACCAAATGGGGAGATAATCAGAAGTAACAAAATCCCGTATAGGTTTACGAACTCTATACCGACGGTGTGGTATGCAGTGCCATACTGTAAACCTATGATGCTAACACGGTACTTATGTATGATCCTATGACACGTGTAATACAGAATTGAAGTTTGAAAATAATCGTGCTATGGTTTTTCAAAAAAATAAGCATATTAATTTTTTATAGAAAAACAGGCAATATGACGATCTTATTTTTTATATACCAAAAATAACTTGCATTTAGAAAACTCCCAGAGTAATAGAATACATATTATACAATCATATTCCACCATATATAATCAACTAATTCAAAAATCACATTTGTTCTTACATGTTGCAAAAAATAAGTTTTATTCGAAAACGGTAAAAAAGGTTGGTAACTGAATCTCTACCTCCAAGAATAGCGATACCATGTTATTGAACTTTCTAGGTATCATTGTGCATCGCCTGGAGAGTCGGGAACTAATTCCAAGTTCTCAAACATCCTTTTGCATAAAACCAACTTCTCAACAGAGCTTCAAATCCTTAAACGGACCTCTTCACGGAATTCCTAGCACCCTGGTAGGACGGTGAGCTTGCGCCAGGTGGTTAGTAGGAGGCAGCTGCTGCGGCGGTCGTTCCCTTCGGCCGAGAGAGAACCGAGAGCAAGGGAGAGAGAGAGAGAGAGAGAGTCGGTGAAAGAGAGAGAAGGTGGGAGAGACTGCCTACATAGGAGAATATATGGGATTGTGCAGATTTTTTTAAAAAATTTAACTATAGTCCCTAATTCCCAAGTTCTCTCAATTCAATCCTAAAAAATAATTGCAATTTAGTCTTTCAGCACAAAATTTTGGCAAATTAATCCCTCTACTATACATTCAGAAAATTGGTAAAATGTCCAAAATTACTATCGAAAGTTTCAGGTTTTTATAATTATATATGTCTATTAAGTCCTTTATCTAGCTTATAATAATTTGAGTGTAGCTATAAGTAGCGTACCTATTGGATAGATACCACACAAAATTTGACGGTAAAAATTTAAAACAAAACCAATTAAATTATTGAAAATGGTAGAACATGGGGTCAATAGGTCGTTTCACTACCAAATTAGTAGGGCTTTTTGATAATTTCAAATTCTTATTGATCCCTTGTTACGATTTTTTGGTTAAAAAAAAAATAACAGAAGTTGATGTAGTTTTTTGCAAGACGTTGTCGCTCTTTTGTACTTATCAATTGAACATTGAAATTCCCCCTTTCATTGAATAAAGGCGAGACAATTTCTTATAACATATTAGAATATAATTTATTGACTTGTCTGATTTTAATTTTTAATTATTTAAATCATGTTTTCTAAAATTTTCATCAACTTTTATTATGTAAATTTTTATGATTAAAAAATGTAAGTATAGTGATTTTATCGTTCACACAGTGACGATTTTTTTTTTAAAGTTTAAACATAATCGCATTGGTCAAATCAATTTAATTACATTTTGTAACTTAGCTTTTGTTAGTTTTGTATAATGATACTAAAAGGCCAATTTGGTATTACTATAAATTATGAAAAATCACTGTTAGATATGAAAGAATCACTTTTAGATATATTGAAGAGTAAATATTTGTTTAGTGGCAATTTTAGAAGTATTGTGAATTGAAAAAAAAAACTATTATAGTTGTTTTATACCGCACACAATTAACAGTACATATTTTTGAATAAATTTAGACTCAATCTCTCATAGACAATAAAAGTACTAAAAAACACAACATATATTTAACATGATTCAACTACAAAATATGGCTTGTTTCTACTGGAGATTCGGGATATCACCAATAAGATTACCACTAAGGAATACATTCTACAGTTTTTGCTTACTTGAAAAGCCTAAAAGCTTATAAGTACATCTGGTGTGTTTTCATTATTCTGAAACTGAAAGTCCAATAAGCCCATAAATCTGTAATTATATTTTTAGCATTTACCGTGAAAACCTTGATTTTATAAGGGTATGTTTGTTCTTTTACTTAAAAAAAACATGTATATATACATGTTTCTCTCTCCTTTCCCTCGTCTCTTTCACTCTCTCCCTCCCGACGCCATTGTAGCTCATGGCTGCTCCACCCACGAAGGCCCTCTAGGCCATTTCAGTAGCCGCTACTAGCACGGGGAGGACCGCCGGCTCTAACAACCTCCCTTGCCGAAGTCCCATCACCGTAGAACGCCGACATTGACAAAAGTTGGCTGCGGAGAAAAACGAACGCCCAAGACAATTCCGGCCACCTCAGGCCATGAAACCAATCTCAGTAGCTTCGTCTTAACATGAGGATCCTTATGGTATATATATCTCGGCTCACATTTGTCCAGATTGAATTTTGTCATTTTTGTCAATTTTGAGCTATTTTAGTTGTATATTTAAATAAATTTTTCAATCTGACCGTTAGATCGTAAAATAAACCTCATATTTGTGATGTACTCGTGAAAACAGAAATTTTGATATATATATATATATATATATATATATATATATATATATATATATATATANATATATATATATAGGTTGCCAATCCAATAGGTATTTTTTTTCTTTACCTATGGGTAGGTATTTTTTTTTTAGCCGTTGGATCACCATCTAATAGTGATCCAATGGCTATAATAAAGTGCATAAAAAGACGTGCATCATTAATGCTCTTTCTCTCTCTTATTTTTTATAATAAAAAAATGTACATGCTAAGTTTTTATTGGCCAAATTGATACCTATCCATAGGTAAAAAAAAAAAAATACCTACTGGATTGGTGCCCATATATATATTGCCTATATTTGGTGATGGACAAGAAAATCTCAATCTAACGGTTTAGATCGTCTTGTTTTGTATGCTGTGAGCTAGGATTCGGTCCGAACCCGAATCAGTCAAACTATATATCTAACCTATCATTTTTTTGTGCTCTGAATTTAGTGGTGAAGTCCGTTTCACGATATAAAGTTCTGATTAAAAATCGAGTTTCAAACCTATCGATCAAAAATTCGAAAATGATGCCCGACTTTCCAAACGATGCCCAAATGACGTCAAACTTTCTCCATAGCTCCGTAGCACAATTTGGACACCCAGTTGAGATAAGGGTTCAATTACCTAGTTTTATACATAATTTAATTTAAAATTTACTTTATGATTATTTTGGGAAAAATTATGAATTAAATAATATTTTAATGAACAGCTGGAAAATCTTGGATTTTTCTAGAATTAGACTGTGTGACTTCCATACATGTTTATAAAATCGTAATCTTAGGTGATTTAGTGGATTTCCTACCCAAGATATAATAAATTCCATAACAATCCGGTAGGCATTTTTGTTTTTACCTATGCATAGGTATCAATTTGGCCAATGAAAATTTAGCATGCACATTTTTTTATTGTAAAAAGTAAGAGAGAGAAATAGCATTAATGATGCATGTCTTTTCATGCACTTCATTATAGCCATTGGATTACTATTAGATGGTGATCCAATGGCTAAAAAAAAAAATACCTACCCATAAGTAAAAAAAAATACCTATTGGATTGGCAACCATATATATATATATATATATATGGGCACCAATCCAGTAGGTATTTTTTTTTTTTACCTATGGGTAGGTATCAATTTGGCCAATAAAAACTTAGCATATATATTTTTTTATTATAAAAAGTAAGAGAGAGAAAGAGCATTAATGATGCATGTCTTTTTATGCATTTCATTATAGCCATTGGATCACCATTAGATGGTGATCCAACGGCTAAAAAAAAAATACCTACCCATAGGTAAAGAAAAAAAATACCTATTGGATTGGCAACCTATATATATATATATATATATATATATCTTGTTACATGTTGTACATACTATACGATCATATATGAGACACATCTTAGGCATCGCGGTATTATAGTAGACGGACTAATACACCTGCCTTCGGTGAGAGCCCGTAAACTTATGCGGGATTTTTCTGATTAGTCTCATTCGGTAAGTGTAGGTACTTAATTGCCCCTCTGGTTCAATAGGCTAGACACGTAGGTGTCCTTAAGATTTTCTGAGATAGTTATCAAGTAGAGAGTACTTAGTACATGTAGTATGAGTTATTCTAGTTTGTGATGAGAGGGTGTGAGCTCATGGGACTGGTTGATTTGTCATATGTGTAAATGTATATTCCTCGTTTTCGTTTTGAATATATGACTACTCTAGGTATCAGAGCTTTGGGTTTAAGATTCGTCTGGGATCTTTCCTGTGATATTTTACTGTTTAAAAAGGATTTAAAAAAGTGTTTGACAAATACCTCGTACATCACTTACGAATTGGCTAAATATATTACCCTCATTCCGATTCATCCTGAATCATTTATTTACCTCCCTAAAATAGAATTTTGGGATTCTTGGGCTAACTATAACCCTGAGATTATAGTCTCAAAAGTGTCTAGAATGACATGAGACTAGTGAATTCTACTCTTGTCAAAATTCCTCACTTCAAATGGATATTCGTTCTTGCATTCCTATGTTTATTATTGTGATAAGCTATATGCACCTCCTAGTTTCTAAGATAGCACTTCGATGTCTCGTACTTTGATTGACATGACTTGACATATTTTGTGTTTGTGGCATTATGATTTGAATTTCTTAGGAATTATTATTATGTGACTAACCAGTTTGAGTGTCTAGTAGTTTGTTTGTCATAATTTTGTATCATATATTGGTCGAACTTTTAGATAGTCATCTCATCTTGATTTTTTATTCATGGATTAATATAATGATATGTTTTGGTTACAAATTAAAAATTGTTCTTTCCATCCTCGCCAAATTTTATTTTCGTATAGAGATAATTGAATTAGTAAGATTTTGTTGGAGTTAATGTTGTGTCATTTGGTTTTGAACTTCTAAAAATTTCAATGCTTGATTGGTATTATTTTAAACTATGTAAACCCTTGCTTTTTATCCTTGCAGCACGCTAGTTTCGAGAGAGACTTTGAATATTTTGTTAATATACATATATTTATAAATTAGGTAAAAGTAATTTATTTTTCAAGAAATGTATGGTTTTAGAAATTTTTTGGATTTCTAAAGTTCCAAGTATTATAAAGTTTGAATATTGGTTTATACTATATTTAGTGGTGGTGCCCAATTTAATCCTAATTTACATTTGGTAGTATTAGTTGGAAAATATTTTAAATCAAAGTAATTTTTTTTATGAACTAAAAGTTTCAAGTATTTTTCCTAATTTTGAATTTAAGAAAGGCTTAAGAAATGATAAATTGGTTTGTAATTTTTTTTTTTTGAAAATTTCAAATTGATAATTTTGGTTTTGAATAAGGTAGGCCATTGCATTTTACAAATGAATTATCATTGTTTTCAACAAAACTACGTACCTCTTAATTTTGAGTAATAACTGGATATATGAAATTCATATTTTCAAGGATTGTATCATTTAAAAAGTAAAAGTACCACTTTGAGACTAAGGATTACTAAATTACCAGCGTTACAAAATTTAAATAATTGATTTACTTAAAGTTAGTTATGGTACTAATGAGGCCTCATTGTAATTTTTGTGATGAGCTTCAGGCTTCAGATTTGTCTGGAATTTTACCTGTGATATTTGGGTGTTTAAAAAGGATTTAGAAAAGTGTTTGACAAACATCTTGTACATCAGTTACGAATTGGCTAATTATGTTATCCTTATTCCGATTCATCCTAAATCATTCGTTTACCTCCCTAAAATGGAATTCTCGAATCCTTGGGGTAATTATAACTTTGAGATTGTAGACTCAGAAGTGTCAAGAATGACATGAGTCTAGTTAATTCTACTCCCGTCAAAATTCCTCATTTCAAATGGACATTTATTCTTGCACTCCTATCTTTATTATTATGATAAGCTATATGGACCTCCTAGTTTCTAAGATAGTACTTTGATGTCTCGTACTTTGATTGACATGACTTGACATATTTTGTGTTTGTGGCATTATGATTTAAATTTCTTAAGAATTGTTATTATGTGACTAACCAGTTTGAGTATCTGGTAGTTTGTTTGTCATAATTTTGTATCATGTATTGGTCGGACTTTTGGATGGTCATCTCATCTTGATTTTTTATTCATGGATTAATATAATGATTTGGTCTTGGTTACAAATTAAAAATTGTTCTTTCCAATCTCGCCAAATTTTATTTTCATATAGAGATAAATGAATTCGTAAGATTTTGTTGGAGTTAATGTTGTGTCATTTGGTCCTGAACTTCTAGAAATTTCAATGCTTGATTGGTATTATTTTGAACTATGTAAACCCCTGCTTTTTATCCTTCCAGCACGCTAGGTCTAGGTTCTAGAGAGTCTTTGAATATTTTGTTAATATACATATATTTATGGATTAGGTAAAAATAATTTATTTTCAAGGAATGTATGGCTTTAGAAATTTTTGGGATTTCTAAAGTTCCAAGTATTATAAAGTTTGGATATTAGTTGATACTATATTTAGTGGTGGTGCTCAATTTAATCCTAATTTATATTTGGTAGTGTTAGTTAGAAAATATTTTAAATCAAGGTAATTTTTTTTATGAACTAAAAGTTCCAAGTATTTTTCCTAATTTTGAACTTAAGAAAGGCTTAAGACATGATAAATTGGTTGGAAATTTTTTTTTTTTAAATTTCAAATTAATAATTTTGATTTTGAATAAGGTAGGTAATTGCATTTGACAAATGAATTGTCGTTGTTTTCAACAGAACTACATACTTCTTAATTTTGAGTAATAAATAGAAATATGAAATTCATATTTTCAAGAATTGTATTATTAAAAAATGTAAAAGTACCACTTTGAGACTAAGGATTGCTAAATTACCAGCATTATAAAATTTATATAATTGACTTACTTAAAGCTAGTTGTGGTACTAATGAGGTCTCATTGCAAATTTAGTGGTGAGCTTCAGGTTTCAGATTCTTCTGGGATCTTGCTTGTGATATTTTGGTGTTTAAAAAAGATTTAGAATAGTGTTTGAAAAATAACTCATACATCATTTACGAAGTGGCTAAATATGTTATCTTTATTCCGATTCACCCTGAATCGTTCGTTTACCTCCCTAAAATGGAATTCTGGAATACTTGGGGTAATTATACCCTGAGGTTGTAGTCTCAGAAGTGTCTGGAATGACACGAGACTAGTGAATTCTACTCTTGTCAAAATTCCTCACTTCGAATGGACATTCGTTCTTGTACTCCTATTTCTATTATTGTGATAAGCTATATGAACCTTCTAGGTTCTAAGATTAGCACTTCGACATCTTGTACTTTGATTGACATGACTTGACATATTTTGTGTTTGTGGGGTTATGATTTGAATTTCTTAGGAGTTATTATTATGTGACTAACCAGTTTGAGTGTCTAGTAGTTTGTTTGTCATAATTTTGTATCATATATTAGTAGGAATTTTGGATGTTCATCTCATCTTGTTTTTTAATTCATGGATTAATATAATGATACAGTCTTGGTTACCAATTAAAAATTATTCTTTCCAACCTCACCAAATTTTATTTTCGTATGGAGATAATTGAATTAGTAAGATTTTGTTGGAGTTAAAATTATGTCATTTGGTTTTGAACTTCTAGAAATTTCAATGCTTAATTAGTATTATTTTGAACTATGTAAATCCTTGCTTTTTTATCGTTGCAGCATGCTTGCTTCTAGAGTGACTTTGAATATTTTGTTAATATATATATATTTATGGATTAGGTAAAAGGAATTTATTTTTCAAGGAATGTATAGTTTTAGAAATTTTTGGGATTTCTAAAGTTCCAAGTATTATAAAGTTTGAATAAGACTTTATATTATATTTATTGGTGGTGCCCAATTTAATCCTAATTTACATTTGGTAGTATTAGTTGGAAAATATTTTAAATCAAGGTAATTTTTTTTATGAACTAAAAGTTTCAAGTATTTTTCCTAATTTTGAACTTAAGAAAGGCTTAAGATATGATAAATTGGTTTGCAAATTTTTTTTTTGAAAATTTCAAATTGATAATTTGGGTTTTGAATAAGGTAGGCAATTGCATTTGGCGAATGAATTATCGTTGTTTTCAACAGATCTACATACCTCTTAATTTTGAGTAACAACTGGATATATAAAATTCATATTTTCAAGGATTGTATCATTTCAAAAGTAAAAGTACCACTATGAGACTAAAGTTTGCAAAATTACCAACGTTATAAAATTCAAATAATTGATTTACTTAATGCTCGTTATGGTACTAATAAGGCATCATTGCAAATTTAGTGGAAGCACCAGGCTTCAAATTCGTTTGGGATCTTGCCGGTGATATTTGGGTCTTTAAAAAAGATTTAGAAAAGTGTTTGACAAATACCTCGTACATTACTTACAAATTAGCTAAATATGTTATCCTTATTTCGATTCATCTTGAATTATTCGTTTACCTCCCTAAAATGGAATTTTGGAATCCTTGGGATAATTATCACCATGAGATTGTAGTCTCAGAAGTGTCTGGAATGACATGAGACTAGTGAATTCTACTCTTGTCAAAATTCCTCACTTCAAATGGATATTCGTTCTTTTACTCCTATGTCCATTATTGTGATAAGCTATATAAACCTCCTAGGTTCTAAGATAGCACTTCGGTGCCTCGTACTTTAATTGACATGACTTGACATATTTTGTATTTGTGGCATTATGATTTGAATTTCTTAGGAATTATTATCATGTGACTAACCAGTTTGAGTGTCTGGTAGTTTGTTTGTCATAATTTTGTATCACACATTAGTAGGACTTTTGGATGGTCTTCTCATCTTGATTTTTCATTCATGGATTAATATAATGATATGGACTTAGTTACAAATTAAAAATTGTTCTTTCCAACCTTACCAAATTTTATTTTCATATAGAGATAATTAAATTAGTAAGATTATGTTGGAGTTAATGTTGTGTTATTTGGTTTTGAACTTCTAGAAATTTCAATGATTGATTGGTATTGTTTTGAACTATGTAAACCCTTGTATTTTATCATTATAGCACATTTACTTCTAGATGACTTTGAATATTTTATTAATATATATAAATATATATATATATGTTAATGGATTTGGTAAAAGTAATTTATTTTTCAAGGAATGTATAGTTTTAGAAATTTTTGGGATTTCTAAAGTTCCAAGTATTATAAAGTTTGAATATTAGTTTATACTATATTTAGTAGGAGTACCCAATTTAATCCTAATTTACATTTGCTAATATTAGTTGGAAAATATTTTAAATCAAGGTAATTTTTTTTTATGAACTAAAAGTTTCGAGTATTTTCCTAATTTTGAACTTAAGAAAGGCCTAAGACATGATAAATTGGTTTGCAAATTTTTTTTTTTGAAAATTTTAAATTGATAATTTTGGTTTTGAATGAGGTAGGCAATTGCATTTTACCAATTAATTATCGTTGTTTTCAACAGAACTATATACCTCTTAATTTTGAGTAACAAGTGGATATATGAAATTCATATTTTCATGGATTGTATCCTTCAAAAAGCAAAAGTACCACTTTGAGACTAAGGTTTGCTAAATTACTAGCATTATAAAATTTAAATAATTTTATTTACTTAAGCTCGTTGTGGTACTAATGAGACCTCATTGCAAATTTAGTGGTGTTAATTTGGGAATAAAGTTCCTAAATATTTTTGCTAGTTTTGAATATAGTAAATACTCTTGCTAAAATTTATCAAGTTTCTACTTGTTACTTGATTTTGAATCTAAGGAAAGCTTTGGAAAAAAAATTAATTTACAATTTGATTTGGAAATAAATATAAAATATCTATGGAAAATTTATGTGGTAACTTGGGCAAAAAGTTTATATATTTTTTTTTTCTTTGAGATAATTGGTGTGATTTAATGTGGTATGCACTTAAAATTTTGAAAGCTTGTGTATTTATCTCTAAAAGTCAAATTTGTAATATCTTGTTACAAGAATTTTACGAAATAAAATTGGTTAAGCTGATTTGTTTGGAACTTAATATGAATGGAAAAAAAATTATATTGTAAAAATCTAATTTGGAAGTTTTGAAAAATCTTGTCGTAATGGCTTTAAGTACCTTGTTATTTGGATATGTTTATTCTTCCAAACCTCTTATTATGTGTATGAGTTGCTTTATTGAGCTATACATGATTTTGGTATTGAATTAATTGTTGAATCTTTATTGGTTAATAGATATTCGTTGATTGGTTAAGTCAAGTTGGGTTGACTTTACTTGGTTAATCTCAACTGGATAATTGAGCACTTGCATGGTTAATTTAATTTGATATCATGATTATTGGGAATTCCTAGTATCGGGAGCTTGGGGTGACATTTCATTGGAATTTTTTTTATATAAAAGTATTTTTAGTTTAAAATACCACAGCATTGGAAACACTTAAGTGGTCCATAATTACAAATGATATCTTCTTTGAAATAAATTTAAACTTATAGAACTTAGATTTTTTAAATGGTAAGGACTATGAATTGATATGCTTCAGTTGTCGTTTATTAAATTCAGAATATGCATATAAATGTGTACTATTTTCTTTGAAATTAAAATTTGAACTTTTAAACTCATAGAGTTGTGCATATTATAAATCAATTGGCTACACGAAAAGATTATTTTCTATAAACATACTTTAAAAGATTGAGTGAGATTTAAGAATATATATAAATATATATATATATATATATATATATATACACTTGACACACTCTATTATTTTCTAAAATGCTTTATAAATTCTTTCTATTGTTAAAATATTTTTCAAAATTATTTTTAATAAAAATAATAGAGTATGGTGACTTTAAAGTTATAAAACTTTAAGAAAATCTCACTCAAATATTGCCTACAGTTTTTCATTAATAAAGAATTATGGAAAATTATTTCCATAACATGGTTTACCAACAAAAAAAAATATACTTTTGGATCTCTTTGAAAGATATGTTTGAAAATTACCGAAAATTTTTGAAAATTTTTAAAAAAATTCTATTATGTTTAACTATGATTTAAAAGAAATTATCATGTATAAAGTACTTGGTAGTTTAATTAGTTAATTATATATCAAGCGAGAAAAACTTCTTCTTGTCATCCTTACTTAGTTTAGTAAGTGGAATTGGTGTTTTAGACACGAAATTGGTTGACTGATGATGACAAGAATTAATCTTATCGATGTATTTCCTCTTTACATTAATGGGCGAATACTACTGGTGATGCTTGTGTTGATTCCTAGAAATTTTTGGAGACTTTGATTAAAATCTATTATGGATTAGAGTCATTGTTAAGTTTGTTGGTATTATGTCCAGTTTGTGACTCATTACTTGATTTGAAATAGATCAAAGTATCATTATGGTGGTATAATTGATGACGTATGGATCAGTTTACTCGTGAGTCTATATTGAAAGTTGTTGGACTCTTGTTATTATATTTATAAAGGGAATACTTGAAGTTCAAATTTGATTTACCTATGGCTAAAGTAAAACATTATTGTGAACTCGTGTAGTATTTCTATATGCCCCTAATTTTGTGTCACTTGTTTTCAAAAATATTTTTGAAAAATTATTTATGACTTCTAAAACGAAATGAGGTTAGATGGGAGATAAGCGTCATTGTAGAGACAGTCTATTCTGTTGAAATCTTATTTTTGGGGCATTGTAGTGTTATTAACAGTTTTATTTGCATATTAGGTATTGAGTCATTTCTATATGACTTCTTTTTGTACCAAAGACTTAGAAAGTCTTTAGAGATAAGAAACGATCTGGATTATTGTTATAATCCTATGTTGAGCAAAGAGACTTAGGGAGTTTCTAAACTTAATTGTGGTATGAGTTACCATTATATGGTATTACCTTGGATAAAAAACTTGGGAAAGTCTTTGGACAATAGTTGTTATATGGGTACTTGCACTTTATATATTTAAATTGTAGTAATTTAACTGGTGCCATTTGTTATGCTATGTATTTACGTATTGATGGTTTCCTATTATGGTAATTCTAGTCTTATTCTTGACTAGAAATATCTTGTGTACATGGTCATTACTCGCTCATTATGAGAAATAGTAAATGATATATATCATTGTACTTATATTGTCATTTTTGACTTCTAAACTCGTTTATCTTGTGTAGTGCAACACAAGTGTATTGGTTTCTCATTCGAAACCTTCTTTGAGTGTGATCTTTTGTAGATTATGACCTTGCTAGAGTCTTTATACTCAGTGGTTTTTTAGGACTAAGTTTAGTTTTAGACAAATAGCATGGTCTCAATGTATTGATCTGGTATGATCTAGAAACGGTATTGTATATACCTAACATTTGATATACTATACTATATTAGTACCTAACAATCATTGTTATGATCAGACAAGTCATGTGTTTTTGACTTCTAGTTTTGATTACGTTACTATTTTTACGATTAATTACCAATTTGGGGTCATCGTTTCCAATTTCTTGTGTCGAGCTTCTATACCTATTGATAAGTTATCTTGTGATTATAAGTCACTTTGTAAATATCCTTATCACATGCCATTGTGTGGCATTGGCATGCTAGCAGAATTCTAACACCAGGCGCAAAGTTTATGCTACACACTTCTTGATTTATTTGATGTTTAGTTTGGTAAATATAGATTATGTGCTGCTATTGTGCTTGAATTTCAGGACAAAATTCTTTTAAGGAGAGGAGGATGTAAAAACTTTGTTTTTATAAGAGTATATTTATCCTTTTACTTAAAAACAAGACAAGTATATATACATGTTTCTCTCTCTTCTCCCTCGTTTCTTTCACTCTCTCCCTCCCGACGCCATAGCAACTCATGGCTACTCCACCCACGAAGGCCCTCTAGGCCATTTCAGCAGCTACCACTAGCACGAGGAGGACCGCTAACTCCGACAACCTCCCTTCTTGAAGTTTCAGTGCCAGAGGAGCTGTAGAATGCAGGAATTGACAGAAGTTGGCCGCGGAGGAAAACGAACGCCGACGACAATTCCGGCCACCTCCGGCCATGAAATCAATTTCTATAGCTTCGTCTCGACACGAGGATCCTCATGGTATATATATCTCAACTCAACTTTACCCGGATTGAATTTTGTCATTTTTGTCAATTTTGAGCTATTTTAGTTTTATATTTAAATTTTTTAATCCGACTGTTAGATCGTAAAATAAATCTCATATTTGTGATATTTTTGTGAAAACAAAAATTTTGAAATCTATTGCCTATATTTGGTGATGGGAAAAAAATCTAAATCTAACCGCTTAAATCGTCTCAATTTGCATGCCATGGGCCCAGGTTCAGTTCGATCCCGAATCTGTCAAACTATATATCTAACCTAGTATTTGTGGGTGCTCTGAATTCAGTGGTAAAGTCTATTTCATGATCTGAAGCTCCGATTGAAAATCAAGTTATCAAACCTATCGATCAAAGATTTGAAAACGACGCTCGATCTTCTAAACAATACCCAAACGACGTCAAACTTTCTCCATAGCTTTGTAACCCGATTTGGACACTTAATTGAGGTAGGGGTTCAATTACCTAGATTTATACGTGATTTAATTTAAAATTTACCTTATGACTATTTTGTGAAAAATCATGAATTAAATAATATTTTAATGAATTATTGGAAAATCTTGGATTATTCTAGAATTAGACTGTGTGACTTCCATATATGTTTATAAAATCATGATCTTAGGTGATTTAGCGGATTTCCTACCCAAGGTATAGTAAATTCCAGAATAATATCAAGCGAAGTTTTAAAGCATTGTTTGGTTATGTTATGTATGGTTATTATATATATATATATATATATATATATCTTGTTACATGGTATATATACTATAGGATCATACATGAGATACACCCTAGGCATCAAAATATTGTAGTAGACAGACTAGTACACCTACCTTCGGTAAGAGCCTGTAAACCTGCGCGAAATTTTTCTGATTATTCTTATTCAGTAAGTTTAGGCATTCAGTTGCCCCTCTGGTTTAGTTAGGTTCTAGGATGGTTATTAAATAGAGAGTACTTAGTACATGTAGTATGAGTTATTCTAGTTTGTGATGAGAGGGTGTGAGCTCATGAGACTGATTGATTTATGATATATATACAAATATATATTTCTCGTTTTGCTTTTGAATATGTGACTACTCTTGATATTAATTATTTTATACCTGATTTATAAATGGATTTTGGAAAAATTATTAACCATACAGGTTTAGTAAGATTACAATAATTCAAAAAGGTAATTAAATTTCTACTGAGTATTCACATGCTCACCCCCTACTTCCTCCCCTTTTCAGGTGTCAATTTATTTTGTGGTAATTATTCTGGTGGCCTGGCAAGCATAATTAGCATATGCTTGTAATTCAAATCATTTTCATTGATTGGTTTGTACTCTGTATCAATTCTCATTTTTTAAGTCAAATTTATTTAGCCAATAGTAATATATTTACTGAGCAAATGTATGAGGATGATTTTTATTAATTAATCGAGTGCTTGGAAAATAAATTGATTTTAGATAAACTATTTGGACATTGGGCCTAAGGCTTTAAATTGAACTATTTCATTAAACTTCATGAAATAACACAAATTTTTAAACTAGTTAATTAGGATTTTCGCTAAACTTAAAATGAAAAATTTCTTGGAAATTTTTAAATTGGTAGATAATATAATTATTTAATTTGTTCAATCTTATAATTTACTTACTTTTGAGAACTAAATTTTAAATTTCAAATACTTAAATTTTTCTGAAATTTTAGAAATTATTGTTTATCACTATTTTCACTTAAAATTACTAGAAATCACAGTTTTGGATTTTCGGTCGTGACATTTATTCCTTGAAAAAAGAAAAAAGAAAAAAATTGTACATGTGCGTATATTTATTTTTAGAGATATATAAATAAAAATCCAACACTCTGCGTGCGTGGCACAAATCCGTTGACTTGAAAGATCATATGAACCCGAACTGCTTTCTCGATGATCGGTAGTTGGTATATACTTATCTATATATATTTAATTAAAGCGCGAACCAATATAAAACAAGGACTTTATACATAACATATAGGAAAAAGTCTTCTGTACATGTGAACAAGACTAATATAGGTAAAACAGATAAGCCCATATATATTAATGTAAAAAACACAAGAAGTCTTGGTCATTATTATTAATCAGATACAATCATGTTCGTCAAACTATTCAAATATGTAAATATTAAAACCATGAGAGCTGAATTCATTACGTAACATACAAGTTAACTAATTCACTAGTTGAGAACTCTATTAAATATTTCGTGGTCCAGAAAATTCCTCAATTATAATACATTGTAAAATGTTATAATAATTACGCTTATTAAGACCTTTCAACCCGTGGAAACTTATGGAATTAATAAAGATTCAAATGTTGATTGTTAGAAGAGCCAGCTTTTCCAGCAAGCAAGCGAAACAAAAAGAAATACATCCATACAGTACCAAAATTATTAATATAATATAAGCAATAAGAAAGTGAACCCTTTTATCATTCTATAAATTAAGGCATTAATAGGGTTTATGTAACAGTACTGGAAAACATTGAAAGGTCATTCTTAATCAATCTTGTTCTGTCTCTTGAAATTATTGAAAATGTCTTCTTTCAGGATAGTAGCGGCTACAAGTTTGTTGTATGTACTTTTGGTTGGAGGATTCTCTACATCGTACGGTCAGCTAACTCCAACATTTTACGATGAAACGTGTCCGGATGTGATCGATATTGTTGGTGGAATCGTTCAAGACGTTCTACAGAATACCGATCCTCGAATCGGCGCTAGCCTCGTTAGGCTTCATTTCCACGACTGCTTTGTTCTCGTAAACTTTTCAACCTCTTATAAGAGTTGTTTGAATGATATACTGTGCTACTATATGTATATATTTATATATATATTCACAGTTCAATAGGTATTTTTATTTCTTTTAATTATTAGATCATTATTTAATTACTGTAATAATTTAAGTAAAAAAAAGTAATAATAATAATATTAAATGCTTATTATTTAGCATTTTTCTCTCTTAATTTTTATAATGAATTTTTATAATGAAAAGATGTATGTGATGAATTTTAATTAAGAAAAAAAATAATTATAGATAAAAAATAATTAATGGAATGATGCCCATTTATTTATGCTAGTTTATAAGTTTTTCAGGAAAAAAAAAAGAATTTGTTATTCCTCGTACATATATTCTCCATATTTTACGCATTTTCTTATTTGTATGGGAACAATTATGTTTTATTATTTTTGGAAAAATTATGCATGCTTACTAATTATCTGATTTTATTCATGTCCTTAATCAATGAATAGTTTTTTCTTTTTTTAAAAAAAAAAGTACATTTTAATTCCCATACATGAGAAAGCTTTGACAATACAATTACATATGAATTACAAACTATTAATAAGGCAAAGTCAAGGGCAATGAGTAAAAAGATTGATCGCTTGTTTATTATAATCAATATATATCCCCTTAAACAAATGATTTACTTCTTAGTTGTGATTTCTTTTTTAAAATTTCATATAATTTATAGCGGTAATAAGTGGTTAATTATAATCACTGGGTGGCAGGGTTGTGATGGATCACTCTTGTTGGACAATGCAACTGGCATTGTGACGGAAAAGGATGCTGGACCAAATGTAAACTCAGTGAGAGGTTTTGATGTCGTGGATCGAATAAAGACTGCATTAGAGGATGCCTGCCCTGCCACTGTTTCATGCGCTGATCTTCTAACCATCGCTGCTGAACGATCCGTTTTTTTGGTATAATATGCTTTTATATAACGATCCGTGTTTTTGGTATAATATGCTTTTTTATATATATACATATATATATTGGCAACCTATATGTATATACATATATATTTTCGGTTTATGCTTTAGGCACCAAAACTATTGCAGAAAACCTAAGCTTAAAAAGTAAATAAATAAATAAAGAGTGTCCTACTTCATACAATTAATTTTTTTAAACTTATACAGTAGATTGTTTTTTTTAAGAAGCAAAAACAAAAAATTGTTGTTAATTATCATTTTCATTAACATAAAAACAAGATTCATATACAATTTATGAAACCCACAAATATTTCAATGCTTAATTATTTATGCTTTATTGAATTTACATAAAAAAATATTTGGTAAAGGAAAAAAACTATCAGACTCTTTATTAGCAGTTAAAGGATGCTTGCCTTTTATTTGAACGAAAAATTAGACCGAGACCTCCTAATTGTGTCAGAATTGTAGTAGTGACTCCGCCTGAGTCTAAAATGCAAAGGTGAGAATAAAATCAATAAAATTTTCCCCATTTACTTATATAATTATTTTGGTTTAAACGATTAAATGTTGTTTTAAGAAAAAATAAATAAATTCAATGAATACTTAATTGTCAAAGTAATATACAATCAGATTTCACTCAAAGAGATGTATACGTCTAATTTTTAAATTTGAAGAGTGCCAATAAAAATATTTTATTTTTAATTGAAGAGGTGTCACTGTAAGTTTTACATAAATCATACAAACAAACAAAGAATTAGCCTATATACATGTTGTTAAGAAATATGTATCTTCATTAATTAATGTGTATATATATATATAATCTAATTTTTATTATTAGATTTATATATATATATATATATCTATATATATATAAATTGACTTAATTAAGATTCCAACTCTTTCGTACTCACATATACTCGCGAGAATGTTAGACCAATTGAGCCTCAATTGGCTTATATATACATATTTATATTTCATGTTTATATACGTTGGATCTCTATAATTAATTTGTACCCTTGCTTACATTGAGGGCTTGTCCTATATATTTTTGGTTGCCACAGTCAGGAGGTCCCTCATGGCCAATCCCATTAGGAAGAAGGGATGGCACAATAGCAAATCAAACTGGTGCGAACTTTGAAATTCCTGCTCCCTTTGAAACCCTTGACCAACTCAAGTCCAAGTTCTTAGCCAAAGGGCTTAACACAACTGACCTAGTTGCGTTATCTGGTAATTAATCTTCATATTTGGCTCAACATGATGGCGTTTTAATTTGAAACATTTTTAGCCTTAGTTTACTATGCATCTATACTTTTCGTCACTTAACAATCAAAAAGAAACCTCCAATGATTATCATAATCACATTTTATGATGAAATTAATGAACTACAAAATTAATAAGGGACGGAATCACGTGGGGTGACCTTTTTTTTGGGTAAATTATCTGTAAATTTTTTCCAAATTTGATTTGGTACCAGAAAAACTTATGAGATTTTATATGAGCGTTTATTTATTCTATTCTTTAATTGGTACAATAATTTTGAACCCTCCACCCTAGTGTGAATTTATGGCTGTGCCCCTAAATTTAGTAGGCACCCCCCCTTATAGCGTACCAAAAGGGCTATTTTTTTTTTTTTTTTAATTCTCAAGATTCAGTCAAATGTCCTCTCAAATGATAGAGGTCCACGCACACCGCACAACTCAAAATGCACCATGACGTTCAAATTTTTGTTTTTTTGATTTTTGGCATAAATAAAAAATGAATACTCTTTTAAAGATTGGTTACCTTTGACCAAGGGGGGGAAAATCGTATTTTGAAGAAAAATAATTGTAACATTTTATAGTGGCAAATCATATGTTTGTGATGTTCCATTATTATCAGTAAATGGTTTTCAAAGGAAAAAAAAAAAAGGAAAAAAGTGCTAATTTTGATAATACATAGAGTCACTTTTCTCCTATATTACCCTACTCATTTATTAATGATTTGAAGGCGCTCACACATTTGGAAGGGGTCAATGTCGAAATTTTATTGATCGATTATACAATTTCAACAACACTGGGGCTCCTGATCCAACCTTGGACCCAACCTACTTACAAGTTCTACAAGAGCTATGCCCCCAGGGAGGAAACGGGTCTGTCCTAGCAAATCTAGATCCGACCACACCGGATACCTTTGACAGCAACTACTTCTCTAATCTCCAAGACCATAAGGGTCTTTTCCAGAGTGACCAAGAGCTGTTTTCAACCCCGGACGCTGATACCATTGACATTGTTAACAGCTTCAATTCAAGCCAAAGTGATTTCTTTCACAACTTTGTGGTATCCATGATCAAAATGGGGAATATAAGTCCACTCACAGGTACTGATGGACAGATTAGATTGAACTGCAGACAGGTTAATGATGATTCTTTTGGATCAAATAATGGCGTTTACGTTTCCTCGATATAAATTGATGATTGATTATACTGAAAAGGATAAATAAATTAAACTGCGCAGTGATAATTAAGCTATATATATATATGAATGTATACGCAGTAGAAGGCGTATATGTATAATAAGATGATGAGTACACGATATTTGTGTATCATTTGGTTACATAGGTTATGTGTATGACTCTTTGTTTTCTAAGGATTAATGACATTATTGATGGAAAACTACTGATCCTCTAAAACTTCAAATGAGAGAACACCCTCTTGAGGCATGTGGAATGCATTTTACCTTGGTTCTTGAGTGATCATTGCAGTCTACCCTCTCAAATATATGAGGTTTGTGCTTGCTCTTTCTTATTAATTCTTAAGGAAATGTGGAATAGAAAGATAGAATCCTTATGTGCTATGAGAGTATTATTGTAAATATGTCACTGTATTATGTCCCCCTATTTAATTCAATTATAATTGTTGAAGCGCGTTATAGATTTAAGTTTTAATACTCGAATTATATGGTTGAGACTTGATTTTCTCGTTCAACTACTATTATCATTTTTTTTTCCTTTTTTTGGATTGTGATGGTTTTGAGCCACTTTCTTGACATGTGTAGACATCCACTAAGGAGAGAATTATCGATAGCTTTCATAATGTTCATTGGTCGGTAACCGATCTTTTTGGTGTAAAAAACAACCGAACCAATATTACTAATCGATTGTTAAATAAAAAACCGAACCTATCTGCCATGAAAGCATCAGCCGAACCAATCTAAATAGGTTATCCACTAAATGGATCTGTTCTGGAGTTCGGTTTTAGGCAATGTCAAAAGACACAAGAATTGCAAATGAATATATGGTGAAAACTTTCCCTAACCTCCTGCACAGCCATGGATATAGCTTCAATAGTACTTAAATTTAACATTGTAATCACATTAAACAAAAAGCATGATTACAAAACAACTTGTATATAGCATAAATTTGACAAGAGATAACTCCAAATAACTAACATGGCAGACAAAATTTCTTAAAAGTTCAAGAATTATCAAAATCTTGAGTAAACGAAAAACAATGTGACAAACTATCAGACTGAAGAGGTTCTGCAATGGTGATCAACGGTGACAAAGAGGACACATAAACTGGATAAGCAAAGTCTTGGACAAGCTCACGTTTGATGGGATCTAGAATAAGCATAGAAACGAGTGAGAGATGAGAATGGATGATGCAAGATGAGAAAGGAGAAGTGAGCGAGGGTTGGGGGCTAACTTTGACGAGAATGGAAAACTGAGAGAGGGTTACTACTAAGGTTAGGGCGTTATGTGATCTGAGCCTTAAAAGATAAATAAAAGCCCATGACAAGTGAAAACATGCAGGCCCATCGTATATAATTAAGGGTTAAGCAGACAAGAAACGATGGCGGAGAGAAGACAGAGATCAGAAAACATAGTGAAATCCATATCATACCCTTCCTAGACTTAGCTCTCCGCATAGAACGTGAAAAAGGCTACTCCATAACGTTTCTCAACACCCCATTAAACATCAACAATCTCCGACCATGTATCCCACTCGACTCCTCCATTTGCCTCATTGAGATCCCTTTCTGCAGCTCCGACTATGGCCTCCCGGCGGCCACACGATCGTCAGCCTTACAGAAGCCTTCACTTCGCTCAGAACTTTCTTCAAGAAAATCCTCCAACAGCTCATCGACGAAAACCATGGCCGCAAGCCACTCTGCATCGTCGCCGATATATTCTTCGGCTGGACCGCAACCATCGCCAAAGGTCTGGCCATTTTTCACGCCGTGGTTAGCGTCTCCAGCGCGTTTGGCTTGGCTTGTTATTACTCGCTCATGTTGAATCTTCCTCAACGGGAAGTTGACTCCGACAGGTTTTTGTTGCTGGATTTCGAAGAAGCATCGACGATTCATGTTTCCCAGTTGCCGCCTAGTACCTTAGAGGCTGACGGCGAAAATGGTTTGGTGAAATTCCAGAAGAGAAATCTTCCAGCTTGGGCTGACTCCAATGTGGTTTTGATCAACACCGTTGCGGAGTTTGATCATTTGAGGTTGCATTATTTCAGGCGTAAACTGAATCGGCCCGCTCTGGCAATCGGGACACTTCTCTTATCGTCGGGAAATAGAGGCTCCGACGTAGAGCACAGCGGGATGATTAAAGAAAGGCTGAATTCAAAGCCTTCGAATTCAGTTCTGTTTGTGTCGTTTGGCTCGATGAACAGCATCTCAGCCTCACATATGATGCAACTAGCTATGGCCCTGGAGAGAAGCGGCAAGAATTTCCTATGGATCGTTAGACCACCAATTGGTTTCGACATAAATTCAGAGTTCAGAGCTCAAGAATGCCTGCCCGAAGGGTTTTGAAGAAAGGGTTTCAAGAAGAGGACTACTGATTCATAAGTGGGCACCCTAAGTGGAGATTCTGCCCCACAAAGTTGTTTCTGCGTTTTTGACTCAGTGTGGGTGGAACTTGGCTTTGGAGGCTCTCAGCAACGGCGTGCCGATGTTCTGGTGGCCATTGGAAGTGGAGTAGTTTTGAAATGCTATGTTATTGGAGAAAGGGACTGGGGTCTGTATGGAGGTGGCTAGAGGGAAGAAGTGTGAGGTTAGTTACGAAGATTGAGTTAGTGATGAGTGACTCGGAAGAAGGAAATGAAATGAGAAGGAAAGCTTGTGAGGTTAAGGAGATAATTAAGAATGCTATAAAAGATGAGAATGGCCTTAAAGGGTCTTCTTCCAAAGCTTTGAATGATTTTCTCAGTGCCGCAGTGGTTATGATGAAGCAGAACGCATAGGAAGGCTGCAGTGTCTGTGGTTCCAATAACAAATACTTGTTTCTTCTTCTTCTTTTTCTTTGTTAATTCTCTCTCTTGGCTGAGGGCCTGATCATCGTCACCACACATTATTAGACAAGCAATCAATGAAATTAAAATTGTCTAATTTTTATTATTACCTCATTTTTTATGAATATTTCATTTTGCGCGCAACCAAGACTTGCTCCTGTCAAAAAAAAAAAAAAAGAGACTGTACATGTAACTCGTTTCGGAAGGTTCCTCGCTGTCTGCTTTCGGTCATGGAATTTTTAAATAAGTTCAATATGCAGAGTAGGCAACCGAAAGAGCTCATGCTCTTACAAGATGGCTAAAATAATTGAATTTAGTTTCTCTTACAACTACAACTAGATAGCTTCTGTCCTAAAAAATAATTGCTTCGAAATCAACGACGGAAGATAATTAGCTTCGTCATCCATGATCATCATTAATAACGTTTTTTGAAAAAGGGTTACCTTTAAGGAAAGGTAATAGGGAAAAAAAAAAAAAAAGGTGCTTTTATGCGATCTGGGTTACGACCATAACCCCTTAATAAATTTGTTGGGGATTCCACTTGTACCCTTCTCAAATTAAAGCACCCATTCCTTTTCTTCTAAAATATATATTTATAATTATATCTTTACTCTCATTTTACAAGGAGTTGTTTTTTTGTTTGCACTCTCTTTCATCTATATGTACCTTATAACTTTTTTTTTTTTGGGGTGAAAAAATGTTTGCATCAAAGAATTTTTAAGCAAGTAAAAAAATTCTAATAGACCTGCAAATCCATCAAATAACCATAAATCTCAAGAGGGTATACATACTTACCTAAAAAAATAGATAGTGTTGATTGTTGAAGATAAGTATAATGAGTTCAAAAACTTAATTTTTTTCCCACCCAATGTTCTCTTTTGTTCCTTTTCTATCATCTCTATTCCATATATTTTTATTTAATTTTCACTTTGAATAGATAATTAATATTTATGAAATTTTTAGATGAATATTTGAGAAATTTAAACTATGAAAAATTAATAATTAATGTTTAGATTATCCTTTTTTTTTTCTAACAAACAACTTCTTGGCTTCCTTTCTTCTCTTTTATTTTTCATCAAGTTTGTCGCAATTTTTCTTGCTACAAAGAAACTATAAAATTAAAAAGAAAAAACAAATAAAAGGAAGAATAGTAAGAGGAAGAGTACGAGAAGAAGGGGAAGTGGCGAGTTGTGTGATTTTGTGCGAGGGGGTAAAGTAATGAAGGGAAATAATACACACTACTAAATAAAGGACCAACAACGACTTCCATGACCACTGTCCTGCTATCTTAGTCGACCAACATTATTTGTGGGCTCTAGGTTAGCGCACAGTTGGGCACCGTAACCCAACTTTTAGTTCATCTCGCATTGCTAGTTCTGCTTACCAAAAATAGCTCCGTGCTTAGGCATTGAGTTACATAATCGACATCTCCCTTCATTGCTACTACAAGAGATTCGTGCTCCTTAGGCGCATCGTCCAATTTCTATGTGTTGGCTATCTTTAATGGAATACATTATCTTATTGTCTCTTTCCTCCATTATTCTCTTTTTGGTTGGAATGGGGACCTCGAAGCAATCCCCCCTATCGGTAACTCTCTCTCTTTCTCAATGGTTTCAATATTCAAGGAATGTGATTTTTTGTGACTCGTATTTTGGATGGGATTATTTTGCAACTCAAATTAAGGGTTTCTTTATGTGTTTTCTCTACTTGGGTTAGGTTTGTTTTTCCTTTCCCTGCTTAAAAAAATTGTTAAAAAGAAATTGTTATTTTTATGAGTTACTTGAACCATATCGTTTTCCAAAGAAAGTGATGTAGTTGAACTCTCATATCACGTCATTTAAAAGTGACATGATTATAGATTCTATTATATCGTTTATGTAACGAGCGATGTGGTTAGGCCACGTACGAAGTTTCTTCTACAGAAAGCGATGTGATTTATTATTTTATTTAATACTACTTCGTTTTCTACAAAACAATGTGATAGGGGGCTTATCCTATCTAATTATCAATCTATAACTATAAAAAAATACTCCATCATGACCGTTCATTCAAAACCATCTACCTTACCAAATCGTCCCCCAACTCTAATTAGAACAAACCCAAAATTTTCAGTACCTTCTCATTCAAACTCTATCTCTATTGAATTTCAAGTATCTCTCTCTCTTATTTCAGTTTTTTCTATTTTTAGATCTTTAAAAATTTCTGTAATAATCCTTTTTTATCTTTTAGGTACATATTCTTGAGGTTTTTGACCATCATCAACAATGTTAGGGCGTGAAAAGAGAGGCAAAGGAAGAGCAAAGTGACACCGTAAAAATTCGGATAATGGATCACGAAGATGGTGATTCAGCATTTAGCTCGTAGATATAGTATGAAGCATATCATTAATCTGACCTATGAGGAAATCCATGGGGTACTTGAGATCTTATAGGATGCTGTGACTTATGTCGGATGAGCACGCAAGGAGAAAGATGATAAAGTTGCTTCCTAGAAAAGTGATGTGGTACATGTATATACCACATCACTTATACCACATCACTTTATGAGGGAGTGATGTGGTATCCCCAAAATTAACATGGTAAAACCTGAATAACTGATATTTTGTTAGATATTTTAAACTACCATGTCATTTTCTATATAAACGATGTAGGAAACTTATATACTACGTCGTTTTTAAGGCAATATTATATAATGTGGGGCTACTATGTCACCTGTTTCTACGTTACTTATGGAGCGATGTAGTTTCTCTACTATGTCGCCCTATAAGTGATGTAGAAAATATTTTTTGTAGTAGTGAGAAACACTAGGTGAGAAATAGGGTGCACGTTTATTTTTTTTTCTTTTTCCTAGGGATCTAATTTAGTTATTTTATAAATGGATGGAGTGCCTTTATTATAAGTTGGAATGTAAATACAAACCTCCAAATTTATTTATTTTTTCACACAAGTACTCTGGTATAAAATGACATAAATTTACACATATATCATCAAATACATTTCTTTTGCTTGTTACACACCCTCAAATACTTATTATTTAAGTCAACTTATACCATATATAACTCTAAAACTCATTATGTATATAACACTAAGATCATATTTAGTACATTATATAAGAACTTTGTATTGTATTAATTAAACACAATATTGTATAAGGACTTTAGTATTAATTAAACACTAAGGTTGTACTTTTGTATTGTACTATTTAATACGACATCAGAATTTAATACAATACAGAGAGTATTATCTAATATAGAAAAAAAAAATATTTGTATTACATTATATTATACCATATATAACTTGACAACTCATACCATATATAATACTAAGGTCATGTTTGGTACTCTGTATAAGGGCTCTGTATTACTTAAACATTAAAGTTGTAATTTTGTATTATACTATTTAATACGACATCAAAATTTAATATAATATGGAGAGTATTATCAAATATAGAAAAAAAATGTGCATTACACTATATTATAACATAGTATTATACAATACACTCTATCCTTAATTTCTCTCTCATCACTTTCTCTTTCCTTAATTTTTTTTCTCATCCATTTCTCTCTCTTTCCTTTTTCTCATATCACTTTATACCTTTTAAAAGTGTTATTTTTCTAAATAAACTTTTTAAAGTAGTATTTTTCTAAATAAATTTTTAAAAGTGGTATTTTAAAAAATAATATTTGAAACTGTAATTTTTAGTGTGGTGATTTTTTAAATAATTTTTCAAAAAAAAAAATTAGTGCATCATCTTAATACAATGTAAAACCAAATATAGTATTATAATAGAATAATACAATACAATCCAACATAATACATCACAATATAATACAATATAATATAATGAGGCGTACCAAACATGACCTAAGTTGATTAAATTATATAGTTTGATTAAATTTTTGTAATAATTACAATCATGAATTTTGAAAAGTCATTTTTTCCCCTAAAGTTTTTCAAATGTTTTAATTTAGGATTTTGAGAAGAATGAGTCAAGTCTTATGAAAAACAAAAAAGAACAATAAGTCAAGAACCCTATCTCTAATTATAAAAAGTAACTTGGGAACTCCCAAAATCGTAATAAGAAAAGGAAATTAAAAAATAAATAAAAGAAAAAAATTGATAATTGCCTAATCTTTTAAGTCCCATAAGTTAGCTCATCCATTCTCTTAAATACAAAAAAAAAAAAAAAAAATTGAATTATCTTCGGATATGTTGACATGAGTTTTTTGAAAGAAAGCATACAGTGAAGAAGAAGATAAAACAGATAAGAGTTATTGTGGAGTAAGAGAATAAATTTCTCTTTGATTTGTGCTATTGACCAATTTTAGAATTTAACCATTTAAAATGTGTGGAGAAAATATTTTAGATTCTATATTTTAATGAGGGGGTGTTTCTAGAAAATAAATGGAAAAAGAGAAAAAAAAAATGAAATAGAACTACCTTATTTTAATGCTTTCACTCGTCATAAAAGTATATCAACTAAACCTCATGCAGATTCCAAAGTCTTTCATGTAGCAGTGTAGTAACTTGTCATTAATCTAAATTATTATGATACAAAATCGAACTCAAGTGTGATCTTATGATATGTATAATATGTAATAGAGTTTGTAATAATCATGCAATAAAGATATAACGGAAATTATACTTTAAAATTCCACTTGGTATTATCCTAGGATTGACATAAAATTAGGAAGTACTATGCCTACATTTTGCCACAATAAAAATTTTTGAACCCGCATAAAAATTTTATAATCTAATACCAGAACAATCCAACCCAATTTAATAATGAACAGTTTCACCAAATATCCATCTAAATCTTATTTCGAGATTTTTCCATAATTTTCCAAAATATGTCATAATGCAAAATTCAAATCGAAATAATTAGAAAAACTAGGAAATTAAACCCCTACTTGTATTGAATAACAAGAATTCTTCATCAAGCCTCGTGGTCGCTCGCGTGTTTGGATGTCTGAAGGGTGAGTTAGTATCAAAAATCGCTTGCTTTTGGGGGTCAACTTTAAAATAAGTACTCAAATGCCTAAACCAATTCTATCATTACGATCAATACATTTGAAATAGTTAGGTTAGATATCAAATTTACTGAATTCTAAGGTCCATACGATCTCGAGTCTTGACATGCAAATCGAGGCAAATCCTCACACTCTAGTGCCTCAGGTTTCTATTCCCAACTTAAACTATCAGCATAATATGTCAAAATTTGTTTTTCAAGCTCACTAGTCACAAATTTGACCTAAGAAATTCATTCATGTGTCTCTAATTCAAATTGACCAATTATACCAACCTTTCCAAGATTTATTTATAAAAATACCAACTGCCACAATTTATTTATGAAAATACCAACTTTACATTTAAAAATGGCTAAATCTTTGATTATGAATTTCCAATATGTCAATCTCTTTTCCTCATAACTTATTCACACCAATTCCATATCAGAAACTTCAATAACACCATCTCTCCAGAAATAATTACAAAAGTGCCAGCTTTTTGTTAGAGAAACAACCAAAATCTAGAAGTCGCTTAGCGTAGTTGCTCATCGTCAAAAAATGGCTAAAATGGGCAGCTGGGTCTTGCGCGAGGAGCACCCACCATGGTAGGCGGTAGACAATGGCCGAAGATGGTGACCTGGATATTGATTGGAAAGACATGTTTTCCTCTGTATCCGAAAATATTGATAAAATGTCAATTATAATGGTTAAATATCGATAAAACAAAATGAGCTAATATTGAGATATTCACATATATTATCATAATGACATCAGTGACATTTTGTAATGTCTAAAGTTTTTTAATATTACGAACATTAATTACTATTAATCATAGTTAAGCCATTTTTTAATAATGCCACCTTTTGGGCTCTCCTTTTCCTTCTCTTGCTGCTATTTGCAGCTCATGGTAATTAAATGATGACCTTAACTAGTTTCATTCATCTCTATTACTTTCCTCTAGTACAGATTAAAATATCGTGATATTTCTTTTTATTTTATTTCCTTTTTGAATGTTTTATAATTTTTATTAGGGTTTCATCATTTTCTTTGGTTTCTTATATATTGCAAGTCTTAGGACCCTTTATTTTCGGCCGTGAGTTGATTAATAAAATATAGAGAGAGTATCTCTTCTCTTGCTAAACTATCGATATTCTGTGTGAATCAATGAATCAATGATTATTTGAGTAAATCAACAGTAGAAGGTTATTGTAATTTTTTGAAAGATCTTCTCATTACACGCTTTAGCTATATCACAAATCGTATGCCATAGGACGTTTAGCATTATTCTTAAATTGTACACTCAGAATTAACAGTAACTAACCTAACAACACTTATTAACTTTCCGTCAGCTGCATTGTTTTTCCTTTTCAAGAACTTTGTTGCGTCTTCTTAGTCAGTTGTTTATTCATATTTTCTTGTTCATCTATTTATTTTCAATGAAGATTATTAGACAAAATAAGCATATATGTGTAGGACAAACAATATTTATTATAAAGTATAATTAAAATAATATAACAACAATAATCAAATATATATATAAATAATATAACAAAATTGAATATTGACTATATAAATATAAACAACATGCACATACTCAATATTTAAATCGAACATTATATATCACACAATATCTTTAAAATGGATTCATCTCCTCTCTGGGTACTTGATCAAGTAGTTAGATTTCTCTCTCTTAGGATATAATGATTCTTTGAAGTAGCAAATGGTACAATAAACTTCTATTTCTACTTCTAGCAAACGGAATTATATGTGAACTCTATTAATACTCGAAGAATTAGAATTAGAGCTCAAACTAAGTACTTGAACTAGAACTAAGCAAAGCACTAATACTTAAAACCAAGAACTAGAATAATGCTTGAGAGAAATTGAGAGAAAGGAAAGAAAATATTTTTAGGGTGTGAGAAGGGTGTGAGAAATGGGAGGAGATGACTTTTTATTATAGGCTCCAAATTGGAGTTAGGAAACTTTTAGCATTTAATCAAGAAATAATTTCATGATAAACCACGGCGGTTACAAACGTTTAATGCCATTAAGCATATTGGTTACAAAGTGTTTTATTCTTCAAATTAATCCAACAATTAATTTATAAAGAAATGTTTTAGGATAAATGCTCATTAGTTATAACTGTTATACACGTTATAGACGTTTTATTACCCATATAACTCTTGAGGCAAAATTTGTAACTTAAAAGGAAACTTGGCAATAAGCAAAACTCTTTTATTTTCCTTTTTAACTCAAGGGTGAAATTTAAGTCATAATTTCTCATTCACATAAATAAAGCCGTATTATTCCAACAAAGATTAACAACCACGTATCTGACAAAAAATCTGAAAAAAATTGTTGATTTTGTTTTTCGGGAAAAGGAGGAAGGGCTTTTTGGAGAAACTTGCGGCGGTACAACTTTTGGCTTTACACAGATGAATACGAACCTAAGAAGCAAGAAGAAGATGAAAAACTTTAGATCTGATCCAGAATCATCCTCTCATCCAAAATCACTTTCCCTCCTCCCTTACGGTGCGCTCAAATCTCTTTCTCCCTCTAAATACATTTCTTCTTTTTATTTTTCTTAGGACCCAAAGTTAAACTTCCCAAAGTATTATTTCCATAAGAAACGAAAAACAATACATCCATGATTAATTTCTCTCATCTATTCTGGGGTAAGAAATAGATCATAGAGAACATAACAAAGTAACAATTGTTTTAAGAGTAGATAAAGCCATATAAGACATTTGAACAAAGAAATAAAATCCTAACATTGTTTGTGTAAAATCCTAAATTTGTAAGAGTAATTAAGTAATTTTACTTCAAAGGCAATTTGATAATTTTATATTTTTGGATTAATTAAATAAAAATCAGAAATAAATTTGGTGTTGAATCTAGACAAGATTAAGTCTAGGTACATTTGGGGCAAAAGTGAAAAAGTTTTTTCAAAACGGGGACAAAAGTGTAATTAAGGAGGGACTAAAGTGAAAGAATCTTTTTAAAATTGTGGCCAGAGTAGAATTTCAGAAACTTTTTTCCCGGTCAAATCTGATTGCGACACATTTCCCACAACTACAATTTTTGAAAATTGCATAAAACCCCCCAATTTTCTCTTCTTCTTCAAAGAAGTCCCCCGATTCACTCTCTCGGTCACTGTTCACCCGAGGCTCCACCGGCTGCCGCCGTGCCAGATGCGCCCACCAGCCATGACCAGAAAAGGCCGACGAACCAGCAACAGATACTGCCACCGTGAACCGCCGCCTCTCGCTGGAGAAATCGCAGCACGAAGTTCGCGCCACCGGATCGGTTTTTCGCCTACCATTTCGCAGTCCGATGTCCAGTCACGTCATCACCACCACTGTTGGATTCGTCTCGACTTTAGCTTTCATTTCCGACCACTCTCGGCTCCATCTCGGCTCTGGTGAGAAGTTGACTACTGTAGCAATATTTTAATATTTAATTTTTGTGGTATTTTCGTAATTATTTCAGAATTAAGTTATTTTTTTCTGAGAAAATTTTACCATATGATAGAGGAGTTTGAAACATTAAATTTCATGATTTGTAAACGATAATCGGAAGATCGTTAATTATCGAGATGAAAATATGGTATTTTTCTAAATATTTTCAAAATGTGGTATTTTTATAATTCTCGGATTTATGAGCTTATTTTGTGTTTGGGACCTCGAAACTGAGTTCTGACGTTGAATTTGGATTCAGTGAGGTCGGGACATGAAGTTTGATATAAAATATCACTATTTTCTGAAGTGGCACGAAAATCGAGGAAATAGCTCGTGAATTGCACCGTTTTGCGTGCCACTGGCCGGTTCTGTACCAGGACTCGTTTTCGACATACTTTATATCTAAACCAACATTTTTGAGTGTTCTGAATTCAGTGGTGACCTCTGTTTCTCAATCCGAGACTCCGTTTGAAAAGTCAACTTTTCAAGTGAACGTGACGAGATTCGAGAACGATTGTCCGAACAACCCAGTGATCAATTGAGGATATTTCTAGTGTCGTTAACTCAGCATAATTACTATTTCGAAGTAGGGGATTCAATTTCCTTGTTTTCTATTATTTTCATTAAAATTAGAATTTATTCTGAAAAATGAAATTTCACGATTTTATTAAATTGAATTATTTGAATAGTTATTTTAATGAATAATAAATTTGTGAAACATTGTAGACTACTCTAGATATTTTTAAATATGATTTTATACAAGTTCTTATACTTGGAATTGGTAAAACCATAGAAACTGTACTTTTGGATTTTAAAGTACAAAATAGATTTTAATTAAAAATCAGAGCATGTCTAGAATGTTAAACCACTGTATGATTATTTGAGACTCTATATATATTGCACATTTCATACGATCATGCATGAGAGTCGTCTTAGGCATCACGGTATTGTAGTAGGCGGACTAGTACACCCGCCTTCGGTAAGAGCCCGTAAACCCGCGCGGGGTTTGTTTTCTGACTATCTCCATTCGGCAGGCGTAGGCATTCGATGCCCCTCCAGTTCGGTAGGATTTGACACATAAGTGTCCCTCCGGTTTTCAGATATAGATGTCAAGTAGAGAGTACTCAATACATGTAGTATAAGTTGCTCTAGTTGTGATGAGAGGATGAGAACTCATGTGATGTGTTGATTTATATGATGTGCATTATGCTTATTTTAATTGAGACTTTATGTTTTAACCTGGATATCTGGTTTTGATTTTTAGCATGATTTTATATAAATGTTTTAAATCCTTAATATTTATAGAAATATTTTCTGATACTACTAACCATGCAGATATTTTGAGATTTGTAAAAGATTTTCCCAAAAGGGAAATTGGGTAATCTACTTGGAAATTTATTCTCACCCTCCCTACTTTATCCACAGGTGATGTCCAGTATGACATTGACAGTCAATAAGTGGAATAAGAAATTATCTTTTATTCGTACATTGATACTTGGTAATGCTATGAGTATAAATGCAAGACTCGTGTTTAAGTCTTGACAAATAAATGGATATTGCTAGCATTCTTATTAAGTGTATTACTTTGAAAATTTCTGTAAGTATATATGCCATACTAGCTTGATGTTGAGGTGTGAATGATGATGCTTTGTTTATATTTTAAATTTGGTTTTTTCTTATAATTTCTCAGTCTGTGTTTTAACTATTAAATTTTTCAAAACACTCTTTTAAATTTTAAATATATATTTTAATACTTATATTTATTTTAAATGTAAAATTACTTAAAATTAATATTTAAAAGAACTAATGTTAAACAAATAATTTTAAAAAGTACAAATCTATAAATGTTGAATATTATTTATAAACTACCAAAAAAAGAATATATTTAAAAATATATTTATAGATTTTAGATAAGTTTGTATATTATTTACAAATTACCAGAAAAAACTATATTTAAAAATATATATTTTTTTGTTTTAGATAAGTTTTAAATTTGAACTTCTTTTTAAATACATATATATTCTTAAAATTTAAAGGATAATTTGGTAAATATATTAGTTAAAATTAATATTTGACCTAAAAAAATATAAATTTATTATAAATTTTTAATCTGACAGGTTAATAACGATAATAATCAAAATTTAAATATAAACTAAATAAATAGTTAAAATATAAAATATAAAAATATAATTAACCATAAAAAAAATTAAATGATCTAATTCCGATCATTCAAATCATTTTCCGTCCTATTCCTTATCTTTTATCCAGGCCACTTGATAAATTACATCCATAATATAACGGGTGTACCCTTTGTTTTTACTTTGAATTAACGTGATCATCAGCTAGCCGGCTATAGTTAAGATTCCCCTCAATTATTTTCATTTTCAATTGTCCTCCACTTCAAGATTATGCATGCGTGTACTTAAATATTACTAATTATAACAATAATAGTTATTTTAATTTCATACCAACTATCTGTCTCATCTTCAACTTCAGACTACAAAACACCCTCGATCTTACTATGACTTTGCTAAACACGAATCTACTGTCCGTTCCAATCTCTTGTGCTTTACTTGGTCAAGCATTTCAAACATGGCTGTGAAAATAGTTGAAGTCTGCAAGGACGCTCCTTCACTTGACTCCGCTAGTAATAATTCTACTCCAAAGTCTCTTCCTCTCAATTTTTATGACCTACTTCGCTTAAGGTTACCTCCCGTTGAACACCTCTTCTTCTATGAAATACTCCACACTGATATTGATCACGATAATATACTTCCAAGACTCAAGCTAATGCCTTGGCAGTTTAACGAACCGTCGGACAAAGTTCGGGGAACATTCCAATTGACACCTAAAAACATAGAGAAACTGAGGCATCTAATGAGAGTTGAGATGGCAAAGACGAACGAAAAGCTTCACCTTTCAACGTTTTGTCTTGCGTGTGCTTATGTATGGGTTTGTTTGGTTAAGTCAGGGGGAATAAACGACAACAAGATGCTTCTGTCGTTTCCCGTGGATATCTGAGGCCTCGGTTGGATCCTCAAGTACCTTCTACGTATTTTGGGAACTGCGTTGGGGGCAGGATGGTAAATATAGAAATAAAAGGGTTGGTTGGGAAAGATGGATTAGTTCTGGCTGTAAAAGCCATTGGTGAGGCCATTAAAAGCATAAATGGTAACGAGGTTTTAAATGGAGCAGAGGGTTCACTCTTACCGTTTCTTTTAATGTCGTTTTGGCATACGGAGAAAGGTAGAGTGAACTCCATTCCAGGTTGGTTTGTAAAAATTTTGATGTCGTTTTGGCATGGAAGTGCACCAGCAGGTAGATTGTTCTCCATTGTAGATTGGTTTTTAAAAGTTACGTTGTCGTTTTGGTTTAAAAGTAAATTTTCTGGTAGAGTACATGGCGTTGCGGGTTCGCCCCGGTTTGAGGTTTACAGTACTGATTTTGGATGGGGAAGGCCAAGAAAGGTGGATTGGCTTTTCACGGATCTGAATAGAAGTTCAATACCGATGAGTTTTTCGGACACTAGAAATGGGGATGGAGGAGTTGAGGTTGGGTTGCTTTTGGAGAAACACCGAACTAAGCCATGCCGCCGCCCAGCCGTCGTCCGGCCAGAGGACGAGCCGGCGTCGACTCGCCGTGCCGCCACGAACATCCGCCGGTCGTCGTCAGCAGTTGCCGGTCATCCATTCGCCGTGAAACGCCGTTTGAAGCTTTTCGTCACCGGCGATGATCCCGGCTATCATTTGACTCCAAACCGATCCCGTTGGATTCGTATCGTCGCAAAGATCATCAAGATATATATAAATCTCAACTCTATTTTACCCGGATTGAAAGTTGCCATTTTTGGGCATTTCGAGTTTATGGTTGTTGTTTTTGATCCGGCCGTTAGATTGTGTTTTTGAACTCATTTTTGAAATGTGCTCGGAAAATGGAGAAATTTGATATATATATATATATATATTGTATGATTTGGTGATTGGCACAAAAATCGAGATCAGTGTAGACCCAGACCCGAATTGAACAAGTTATATGTCTAATCTAGCTATTTTTGGTACTAGGAATTCAGTGAAGAGGTCCGTTTGTGGAATTGAAACTCCAATGAGAAGTTGATTTTTCAAAAAGGGACGATCGAGGGCTTGGAATTTGTTCCCGACCCTCCGAGCGATCGTCAACGACACCTTGAGAATTCAATAGTGTGGTATTGCTATTCGAGCAAGGTAGGGATTCAATTACCTGTGTTTTATATCGTTTTCGAATAAAACTTACTTTCTGCAACATATGAGAATAAACATAATTTTTAGACTATTTAAATATCTGTGATAGGAATTGATTGTATGCGATATATACTGTATTGCTCTGAGAATTTTCTGAGTGCAGGTTATTTTGGGTATATTAAAAATAGGGTCATTGTGCTGCCCGTTTTTCTATAAAAACCTAGTATGTCGATTTTATTGAAAAACCCAAGCATAGTTCTTTTCACATTTCAGTTCGGTATTGCACGTGTCATAGGATCATACATGAGCACCGTGTTAGCATCGTGGGTCTACAGTGTGGCGCTGCGTGCCCCACCGTCGGTAAAAGTCCATAAACTCGTGCGGGGTCTTGTTACTTCTGATTACCTCCCTATTTGGCAGGTGTAAGTAATTCGATTGCCTCTCTAGGTTTGGTAGGCGACACATAGGTGTCCCCTCCGGGTATGGGCTTAGGTATCAGGCAGGCTGCTAGGTACACTTAGTGCCATCATCCTGGGTTTCCACATATGAGAGGATGTGAGCTCATGGATATGGGTTGATTTGTGTCATGTGCATATGAATTGAATGATTTTGATTATACTATTTTATGTATATATATATATATATAGATTTCCGGTTTGGATTATATATATATATATGGATGTTTTGGACTAAACTAACCATACAATAATTCCCCATCACAAAAATATTTTCGATCGAGGTAATTGTTTTTTCTATTGAGTATTTTATGCTCATCCCTCTACCTTCCTCCTCAGGTGGTGTCTAGTGCGATCTTGGTGATCAAAAGGAGTAAGAGGTCATCTGAATTGCAGTTCGTCTCTTGGTAATACTAGGAGTTGTTGTCGTAGTCTTTGGACTATTTGGATTTTGTGTTAGCATTGAACTAAGATTACTGCTTTCTATTTTGTCTGCGAACTTATTTATGTCATTTTGGTGTTTAACTTTTTGGTAGATGATGATGATGCTGGGTTTTATATTTAATTTCGCGTTTTTAAGTAATTGTTCAATCCATGTTTAATGGTGTATACGAACTGTGGGAGTGGTTCACGAGATGGAATTTCGATTATTTTATTTAAATGGACCATTTTTATAAAAACTAGAACTTTTGACACTTTTCAAATAAATCAAGAAATTTTTCACCTTTGTAAAATTCCACTTCGACCACTAGCCCGGGTTTTGGATCGTGACAGCAAGAGATCTCCGAACCAATGAGTTGGCACGATAAACTTCTCAGTCACGTCTGTCTCTGAGAGCTTTTTACGCTCCATGTGTTAATTAGCTTCTAAGTTGTTGGGCTCTTGATGAAATATTTATAAGCAGCCAGTTGGATGGGCAGGTAAATGAAAATTACATTTGTTGAAAAGTATACATATACACATATATATATATATATATATATGTAAGGCACCAGGTATTAATGTCTATTTTTTATATTTAGTATATCAAAATTGATTTATTTTTCAAAAAGTTGATTTACCTTTTAAAAAATTGACTTATTTTATAAAAAGTAGATCAACAAAAAAAAGGGTTATTTATCAAAATAATATTATAAAACAGTCATTTATTAAATAGATGTGAAAATGGCCTCATTTTTAGTTTGATCTGAAAATAACGGTCATTTTTTTATAAATATTCAAAATGAAAAGGATCCTGAATGAACTAAAATTTGGGGCTTAGAGAAATGTGACCAAATTTTGGGTCTAATTTCAGTAAATGTCTTTTTTGTCAAATGTTATAGTAAAATATTCGGTATATATATATAAAAGTATAAAATTTTATATACCAAGAATAAAAAAAATTATATATATAATACATTTCAGTATAGTAGCTAAAATTGGTATATAAATATCTACCAAGTGTAAAAATATATATGTCTGAATATTTAAGTATAAAATTTTAAAAATGGACATCTACTTAATTAAATTTAAAATATTCTGAAATTTTGAGAAATACTTTTTATATTTAGAAAAATACCATTTTTTAACAATAATTAGAAAAGTATCATGTTTTTAAAATTAATACTTTTTCAAAGTACCCGAGGTAACCAATTACCTTACTTAGATTAATTAAGAGTAACTTGAGATAACTAGTCTGATTACCTTGAGTAAGTTAACCAATGACCTCAAAAACTATCAATTAGCGAAAAGTGATATTTTCATAAATATATTTTTTAAATGATATTTTTCTAAATACTTTTGGTATTTTTTTCACAAAAAAAATGAAATTCGAGATTTTTTCAATTTTTTAAAAAAAATTACTATTTTAAAATCAAATTTCTACTTTAAAATCAAGTTTTAAATATTCTATTTTTAATAATTTGAGAATATAAGGACTCATAGGTAACTTAATGGCTAACCATTAGTAACCTCTTTGGTAATCTATTAGGTAACTGTTGGTCACGAGGCATTGTTACAAAAATATTTTGTTATTTATTTTTTCCATATAGAAAAAGAAAATTAGAATATGATATCATAAAATTCAAAATTATGGTACTTCAGAGCGGAGAGGGCGCAATAAGGAGAAATTTACACCTACGACTCTGCTGAGCCCCCCGTGATAAAAAAAATGAATTCACGTATTAATATTTTTAAAACTAATATCCGTTATCATATCATATATAAAATTATTTGTAACTTTTGCTACCTGCAATATATTCCTACTATCATCGGTCTTAATCCCAATCCAGGTAAGGCCTTCACTTGATTAGGGTTGAAAAATTTTAACCACGGTTAAATTCTCTTGATTGTTCTGATTGATTTTTGACTACTAGTCGAAAATTTTCAAGCCCGGTAGAATATGGTTAGTAGCTTTCCTAGTTTTGCATCATTCACCCTCTTTACTTTTTTTGACATAGTCAAAAGTTTTCGAATGAAGTTGAATTAGAGGTAATTTTAAAATTCCAAAGTTTTCATTAAATTAAAGAATAATTTTGTAAATGAATTTTAGTTTATGCTTTTTCGCATACTTTAAACGATGGTCAAAAAGAAAAGTGTTTAAAATATGATACTTTCAAAACTTGATCTAAGAGTGGTACAACTTTAAAAAATACTACAATTTTCAAAGTCAGTCTGAGATTTTTCAAGAAAAGAAAAATAATAGGAGTATTTTTTAGTTCATCCACAATCCATAATTTTCCCAAAAACTTTATTGAAAAAGTTACAAACGCATCAATTCACGACTTAAAAGTTGTAACACCATTTTGAAGCCCGAAAGGACGAAAGTCTTAGTCCCTAAATTAATCGCATCCCTAATTTTCTTCTTATTTTTAGAACTACAAAGTATATCACTTTATTTTGCTAAATCAGAAAATTTATCCCTTTTGATAAATATCTAGTGTCTTATGTCAATTTCTTTTATTTGAAAATGATCAAAGTGTCGTTAATGAATAATCAAATTACTCATTAAACTGACAACCAAGCAACTTAAATGCCAAATACTCAAGTTTATAGAGAGAGCACGCTGAACAACTCTGGCCGCCGAAATATAAGCATAACAAAAAATAACCATACTTCTTTTATTTGGAAAATCCATTGTTTGGTTATACAAGATGTAGACAAGACTGTAGGAAAAGAGCAGAATACTCGTTCAAGGAAAACCATCAAAACACAATAGTGAAAAATCTGCTGTTGATCAAGTTTAGCCACAGACTGAGACTGCTTCATCAGCAATATGAATAGGTGAGTACAAAAGCCTTCAAGAGAGACCAATAACCTTTCCAGTAGTGGTGTCGAGATCGATTTCGTAGAAACACGGCCTTGTCGGAAGTCCCGGCATTGTACTCATTGTTCCAACCAAAGGGTATATGAATCCAGCCCCAATACTAGCCCTTACATCTCTTATTGGTAAGACAAATCCGCTGGGGGCTCCCTTCGCAGTTGCATTGTGTGAAAATGAATATTGAGTCTTGGCCATGCAGATGGGTAGGCCAGAAAACCCTTGCTTGCTGTACATCTCAATCTGTTTCTCCGCCTGTTTACACGAAAGACCAATTTTGTTTCATGAGAGGACCATGTAAACTTTGGCATGCAGTTCAACTATAGTCACATTTTGGATACATTCATAGTAGCAGAAGAAACTAAAGGGTAAATTGTACAATTTTGTTGTTCATCATAATGATCTTCAACGCATTTTTTATTGTCACTAGGAAAAGTTAATAGTGTCTGGGCCCAAAAGCATAACCCACCCAGCCCCCAGGTTTTGTTATTCACAAAATTTCATTCATACTCAAACAGCCATTTTGTTTTCTAATCTAATGTTTGTTTGGGTTCTCACATCTATCAATATTTGACCTTGATTTTAATTTAAACTTTCAACAAAAATTAATGTTCAAATTTCTAAACTAAAGTGTTTATTGACTGAATTTAGAGATTGCATCAAAAAATTTAACTTGATGTGTAAATAGTGCAGAAGCTTTTACCTGTTCTGAGTATTCGACTCCGCTGGCACCGTATGACCTTGCTATGGCCTCAATCTTGTCTTTGATACCAATGTCCAAAGGATATAAAAACTTCAATGGTTGCGTAACATTCTCACAGGCCTTTTGAACAGCAATTCCAAGGTCAACCTGAATATCATGATTAAGCTTATCAGTTACAGAGGCCATTTAGAACAGTTCTTAAGAGAGGTGTATCATCTATGATTTCAGCAAGGAGAAGGTATATTGAGAATCAGACATCCCAGGGTTGCCCTCATTTTGGCTTCATTAACTCTCATGGACAAACCCAGAAAACTGAATTGCCTGATTCATTTGGTATCCATCGCTTTTCTCAATGATATTCATTGCTCAGCAAAAATGAGTGGGTAGCAGCAAATCTTTGGAAGAAACTGAGCTTAAACCTCAAGTTGTTACGATTTAGAAATAAACTACCCGATTCAACACCGATTAAACCTGAGGAACATTGGTGACAATCAAGAAAAGCAGGATAAGTTTTGAAATCAGAGATAATGATTGGAACGATGAAGCTCTTGGAAGTTGGAACAATAGGTTGTGCCCAGAGCAAAAAAAAAGCTTCTCAGTCAACACTACAAGAAACCTATTTGCATAGAAAAGGGTAATCTTCTGTATATTCTGACATTTCTAGTAATTAAGCTAGAGTGAAACATCAATGGCCAAATATAAATAGCTAACAGCAGTAGTTTGTTGATGCACAATGTAACTTACTGCTCCTCTTCCACCATGGGCATGGTGAGTACAAATAACAGCATCATATGCCCCAGCTGCTAAGGCAGCATTTCTGACCGCATTTAGCTCGGCTTCAGTGTCAGTCGAGAACTTGTTCACAGCAACCACAACATTCACACCATAAGATTTTGTGTTTGCGATATGCCTGGCCAAATTCACGCAACCTGCTTCAACTAGAGCTACGTTCTCAGTCAAGTAGGCATGGTCCAGAGGCTTCCCAGCAACAACTTCGGGACCACCACCATGCATTTTTAAGGCCCTTATTGTTGCCACAATAACCGCACATTGAGGTGTTAGACCACTATATCGGCACTTTATGTTCATAAACTTCTCAGTACCAATATCAGCACCAAAACCTGCTTCGGTGACCACAAAACCACCAGGTCCCACCAGCTTCAGCGCAATCTTATCAGCCACAATAGAGGAGTTCCCATGAGCAATATTTGCAAAAGGGCCAGCGTGAACAAGAACTGGTGTTCCTTCAAGAGTCTGCATCAAAGTAGGGTTGATAGCATCCTTCATAAGAACAGTTAAAGCACCTCCAACACCAAGATCATCAGCAGTTATTGGATCACCAGCCTTGCTATTACCAATAACCATTTTTCCAAGCCTCTCTCTCATATCAGCTAAGGATGTTGTCAGGGCCAAAACTGCCATTATTTCACTGGCAACAGAAATATCAAACCCTGTTTCTCTCACCATTCCTTTCTCTTCTGACCCCTGACCAATAGAAATCTTCCTCAAGAAGCGGTCATTTACATCCATTACTCTTCTCCATGTGATAGAGTTTGGGTCGATATCTAGCCTAGCAAACTTTTTAACTTCTTCTGGTGTAAGATCCTCAGGCCTGGTCTTGGAGATACCAAGCTTTGTCAAACGTCTAAACATGATGTCACTAAAGCTGCGTTTTCCTTCTTTGTTTGGTGGGCATAACCGGTTGAAGAGAGCCTTATCTGATTGGCTTGCCTCATGGAAAATCCTAGTATCAATGGCAGCAGCCAGGAGATTGTTCGCAGCTGTTATTGCATGAATATCTCCAGTGAGATGAAGATTGAACTCATCCATTGGGATCACTTGACTGTAACCACCTCCTGCTGCACCTCCTTTGATTCCAAATGTTGGTCCTTGTGATGGTTGACGGAGGCATGTAACAACCTAAAATACGAAAGCCACAAAAATTACAAATGGTCAGTACATGATTAATCCTAGCATTCAATCTTAATCTGTAAAGGGAATGAGTCGAAAGAGAACGGAGGGGAATAAGAAACAATGAGGGGGAAGGCTAGGATTTTGTTTCATGTGTAATGATATGAAACAACTAGCATAAGTTATGCAACGAAGGACAGATGGAAATTCATTTCTTAATGTCGTTGATGGAATACAAATGTTAAACTGGGGAAGGAAAGTACCATAGAAGCAGATGAGACTATTAACTTCAGAGTAGCCTAAATATAAATTAGATGGCAATATATTACTCAATAGTCAGAGACTAGAAAATAAAGTTTTAGACAAACCAATTCAAGTCATTTCCTCTCGCGTTATATTAAAATGTAAGCTTTTCAAACGCTAATATACATCAAAATAAGTGAGGGCACTACACAGAACTATAAGTAGGCTAATTCAACAGGTGCTTAGAAGCTCGATTCCAAGAATAATTAGTACCCTGTTCAAACAAAGTTAAACCATATTCAGTCAACTATAAATAGCCTATCGCATCTCAAATTGGTTCTGGTGACAGGTAAGTCCCAGAACAAATCTCATGAAACCGCAATCAT
The DNA here is from genome assembly GCA_002914805.1 of Parasponia andersonii. NCBI lineage: Eukaryota > Viridiplantae > Streptophyta > Magnoliopsida > Rosales > Cannabaceae > Trema > Trema andersonii. Next base: position 382,557 of record JXTB01000090.1, read on the forward strand.
AAATTGACTTTCCTTTTATTTTCTAAAAATAACATTTCCCTTATCGTTGTATTTTTCTCTGGCATTGTAAGAACCTTCTCGGACAAGCAGGCAGAAACGAATCTAGATTTCTTGATGCAGTAGTTATTTCGAATTTTAGAGTAATGGAGAAACCGATTCGAGTCTCACCACCAACCAACAAATTTCACACGCCAGTGGAGAAAAGAAGAATTGAACTTTGAAGTGATAGAATTTTGAAGAAAAAAATAAGTTACCTTCTTATTAAGAAAAGCACCCAAAGCTTGGCAAAGTCCAACAGTAGTGGTAGACTTGCCTTCTCCAAGTGGTGTTGGAGTGATCCCACCAACCACAACATAGTATCCATCTCTAGATCCTTGAAGCTCATCAAGTAAAGAAAGCAAAACCTATATTGATTAAAGGAATCATAAATCACCAAGTCTCCACACAAGTCCTGAGTGAACTAAATGGTCAACAAGATTCTATCAAAAGTTCACATTGTATTTATATCCCGAAACATAATCGAATTAGATAATATTAACGGACCAAATCTTCTCAAACTTTCCAAAAATGAACAAACTACACTAAGGAGATCTTAATTTTCCTCTCATTTTCTCAGCAACCAAGCAGAATAAACTCAAATCCATAACTACCCAATACAAGAAAAAAATCTTCAAAAATAAGAGACAAAACCAAACAAGAACAAACCAATGAATCACCTTGGCCTTGTATTTTCCATAAAGATCATAATGATCGGGACTAAGATTGAGCTCTTTGGCAATCTCAGAGATATGAAAAGGCTCAACCGAGTTGGCAATGTCGATGTCAGCTGGGACTGGAGAAGCCACCTCCAACTTTCTCAGAGTTTTCCAAGAACCCATTATTGTTTTCCAAAAATCTTATCTGGGTTTCTCAAATCTCGGCCTGAAATTTCTGGGTTCTGTAGATTTCAAGCCTCTTTCTGGCTCAATCAATCAAGCTTTCATGGAGACGGAGAAGTGTTTTTTTAATGTTGAATTTAAGACCTTGTTTTGTGTGTGGGGGGTTTAATTTTTTTTCCCCTTATCCAGGTCGAGGTGGGAACTGGGGACAGAGCACGTGCATTTTGTTATTTTCATATTACTTAACTACCCCTATATTTTTGACCGAGATTAATCATTCCAAAGCCATGATATGCGTAAATTAACTAACTTTAACCATTTCCTACCCTGTTCATATTTATTAAAAAAAAAAAAAAAAAGAGGAAGACTTTTTATGGGAAAAAAATAACAACAGTGTAAAAGAAAAATGTTATGACTTATGGAGAGAATTTTCCTGTAATTCAGATATTTTGAAAATTAGAACACTCTCTAAAGTCTTTTTTAGATATGACTAGTAATCGGTCACTGTTATCTATTTTACATCATTTATGTTTCATATTTATTTTATTTTAATGATAAATCGTCTTTATAATAATAGTTTCAGTCAAGAAGTACCTAAAGTTTCATTCAAAAATAAATGTTATTGATCCCCAAAAAAAAAAAAGAAAAAGAAAAAAAGTACTTGGTGTTAAAATCATAAAAATTAAAGGGTAATTGTTTAATTTTCCCTCCGCCTCCGCATTGTCTGTGAAAAATTTACATGTTATTAACGTGGCAATCATTGACTGATTTAGTGGGATATGTAGTATGCACTATTTCTTCAATCATATTTTGTTATATGTTTATTATTTTTAGCTGTAAGTGACTAGGTGTAGATATTAACTTTTTTTTTCTTACTTTAAAATATACAAAAATATCCGATTTAAAAACGAGATTGGGTGATCTGCAACTAAATGAAGATGTTCTGGGACCAACTCCATTAGTCCATATGATTAGTCAATAGTTTTCTCTAATTCTATCTTATTGTATGTTTTTTTTTATAGAAAATGCCGATTTCTTTCCTGCAATACAGATTCGTCGGTCGATGTAGAATCAAAAAATCAATCAAGAAATCAAGTATTGAATTTTATTTTTTTTTCTTGTGGAATCGTATATTTAATTTTTAAACATGGCCTATAAAAGTCTGAATAAAAAAATAATATAATTTACTATCGTCCCATTTTTGCGGAAGTTTCATTCTATTCTTAAACTTGAAAGGCCTAGTTAGAAAATCTTCCCTTGTAGGATTAATGCGAAAAACAAAATCTTCTTGTGTTTAATTTGGAGGAAGTGATTTGAGAATAGAATCATAATTGGAAAGTTAGAGTTGTTACATCTATTTCGGACGTTTGACGTAGAAGATGTCTGTCTTTACGAAGTTTTTAGTTTATATCCAAGTATGGCTTCTGCGGGACCCACACTTTCCATCCATTAGACAAGCGACACATGGCATTGATTAAGATTTAAAGTCGCAGTTTGGTTGGAGATTAGCAAAGTTAATTAAGAGTAATTAATGTACGGCCATATTATCAAGTATGCCTATCAAAGTATTTACACCATTATAATAAATACACGTGATAGACACATGGCTATTTGTTGATCCAAATGCAACAAAAACTATGAGATTTCTTTTCTTTCTCAATAATCTTTTTATTTGCTTTCTATATTTTTCAACAATAATCTCTCTAGGAAAGATGTAGAGATCTCAAGTTCAAATCTTCAACAACAATATCTTTCGACTTTCAGAGCCAAAGAGGAGGAGGAGATTGAGAGGAAGAGAATGGACGTCAAAGACAAAGTCCAAGCTTAACTTGGCCAAGTTAAAGAAGAAAGTTAAGGCTTGGGAATCCTTAAAAACTCTTTTTTTAAAAAAAATAAAATTCGTTGTAGAAAAATTTAAAACAAAAAAAAAAAAGAGATTAGTATATATTTTTCGGTATAAGGAATCGAGTCATTTTTTCTTTCTATTTCGGTTGAGGAATTTGTCCTCTTTTGGGGGGTTTTAGCTAGATTAAAAACTGCATGTTAAACTAAATAATCTCCAAAATATTTAGCACATGGAATTTTTTAATATTATTGGGGAGTTAATTTGTTTCAACTTTTTGATTAAAAGAAGAGTAGAATGGTTTAGATCGTGATCTGGATAAAAATAAACAATTAAAATTAGTCCAAGAATATCACTTTGAGGAATAAGTTAGATGTACGAAAAGACATTTGGGGTGGAAGAATGTACACGATTCAATTTTAAAGTGAAAGAAATAAGTTTCTATAATTTGTTTGATTGTTTCTAATAAACGTTTACTTTTAATATATATATATATATATATATATGTATTTTAAGGATTTTGACTATCCATTATAATTATTATTAGTAATTATTTTGATGTAAATATATTTGAAATGAGAGTATAATAATATTTGATACTAAGAGTACTACTAATATGTATTTTATGATCTTCTTTTTGAACTTATATTAGAAAATAAGTATAGATTTAATTGAGCCTTTTTTTAATCAAAATTTCTAAAAAATAAAAAAGGAACAAAACTTGATATGTAAAGATTTTTTTGGTTAAATAAGTGAAGTTAATTAATTTTACTAAATGTCTATTTCAGTCATTTCTTACTCACGAAACAATTCATCGTGCAATTTACCAAACACAATAATAATATTTTTTCAACTTATAATACTTTTAAAATTATAATTTACTAAACACTGTATTACTTTAAGCTACAGTTGATTTTTTTTTTTAACATAACTAAAAATAATTCTAGAATAAGCCACAGCTATACTAAACTGGCCCAAGAATTGTGTTCTAAGAGGCTACCCAATCACCCGACCCAAGTTAGACGACTAGTTGGTCCCAGAAAGATATTACAACACATGTCTCGTATCAACCTTATACAATGCAGTAGATCAGATACGAGTATCAAAATAGATTTTAGGCGTCAATGGTCCTAGATGTAATGGCAGCTTGGTAACTGAAGCTACAGGAGATGTCACCACTACTTGTATAGGATGTTGTCTCCCCTTTGTCCGCAAGGATGAGTTCATGAGATGTCAATTGATAGACCAGTGTATCTTGGTAGCCCTTTCTATTATACTTTGTATTTTATTTAACCTTTTCGCCTCTTCTATGCACTTTGTCTCTAGTTCTATTGACTTAAATATTTGAGTGTCTTGCAGGTGACGATCATTACTTTTTGGTTTGATACTTGAGGCAGAGTACACTTAGGAGTGATCGAGACACATGGATTGTCACAATTCAAGGCTAGAATGAGGGATAGAATGAGTATTTCCTAAAATAGAAATACTGAAAAATATTTTTTTAAAAAAATGACTTAATTAATTCAAAAATTTGCCTCGAAAACTTTAACTTTTCAAAATAGCTTCACAAAATTTTTAACTGAAAAGAAAATAAAATCTCACAGTTATGCATCACTCGTTGAACAAAGATCGTAATTTAAATAATTGTTTAATAGTCATGCATTACAAATCATCTCACACTCAAATACAGACATAAGTAATACAAACTGTGTCTAAATCTCATACTCTAGTTTATAAAATTTAATGAAATTCTAAATTCCTACTCAAATCTAAATATTTCATAAGTCTCGTAAGAATTTATCAAAATATAATTAAACTAGTTATTCTGCAAATGTCTCGATCTAGTTCTTTTGGTCTAAATCATACTAAGTGTCACCTGAGGGGAAGAAGGGATAAACTAATACCAGTAAAGAATCGATTACAAGTTTATATATATATATATATATATATATATATATATAGTTACCAATCCAATAGGATTTTTTTTTTACCTATGGGTAGGTATTTCTTTTTAAGTCGTTAGATCACCATCTAATGGCTATAATGGAGTGCATGAAAAGATGTACATCATTAATGTTCTTTCTCTCTCTTACTTTTTATAATAAAAAAATGTGCATGCTAAATTTTCATTGGCCAAATTGATACCTATGCATAGGTAAGAAAAAATACCTACTGGATTGGTACCCTATATATATATTTCTTATATATATATATATATATATATATATATATATAAGAAATATACTCATGTTAAAGGTCCTGCATGATTAGTATTCTATTAAAAACAGTTCACAAAATCCAAGTGGAAATCATAGTCCAATAATTCAAATATTCCAAACTATTGTAAAACATCCATCAAAACCAGTACATATCTATTCAAGCCAACATATAACCATACATGCAATCATAATGTCCGAAGTATCCTAATGGATCACCCATAAGTCCGAGCCATCTAAAGAGGAGTCGTAAGTCCGATCACTCTATGTGGACATCGTAAGTTCGACGGCCGCGTAAGTATATGAGTGTATGTAAATACTATATGAATGACAGAATAAGGATATGGATCATTTCCACAAAATCTCAAAATAATCATGCAGTATTCTTTAATCAAACAATATTTAGTCCTCAAATTGTATTGGATTTTCTAAGAATTTCGGTATTATAACAGCTATTTTTGATCAAAACCTAAAAATCTAATTTCCTGCAGAAAACAGTTTCAAACAGTATATATATATATGATACACCAACTAGTGTGACGTACCTCCTAAGCAATTTATATTTCAAATCAGGTCAAAAAAAATATAAACACAATTTTTATAAATCATTTCATGAAATTCCATATTTATCAAAAATATATGAAAATCAAAATTAAACTAATTTGAAGATCAAGTAATCAAATCCCTAGCTCAATCGAGCGTCTAACTAGCATTACAAGGCTATGGAGAAAGTTTGGCATCGTTTAGGTACCGTTTAAAAAAAACAGATGTTGTTTTTGAACATTTGATTCATTGGTGTGAAAACTTGATTTTCAAACAGAGTTTCAAATCATGAAATGGACTTCACTACTGAATTCAAAGTATCCAAAAACCCTAAGTTAGACATATAATTTATCAAATTTGGATGCGGGCCCCATGATACGCTAATCGAGGCAAATCTGAGCTGTCCGATTTCGTTTTTCGGGCTCATTTCAGAACATAGTCAATATATATATATATCTCATTTTTCACAATTTTCAATATAGATTCTAAAAATAATATTGGTTTTAAAATCTAACGATTCGATCAAAAAGTCAATTACGTAATTATTTAGACATAAAACTGTCAAACGAAACTAAAATCAAATGAAGCAAAATTGAGATACGAGGTACCTACCACCAGATTGTCCGTGAGGAGACGAGTCCATGGTGACCAGTTTTGCGATGAACAGTGGGCGGAATCGACTCCAGCGAACAAAAGAATCTGTGAGGTTTTTCGCCATTTTCCAGCGATCGTAGGCTTTGATGCTGCTGGTTCTGGCTGCGAAAGTTTCGTCCGGTAAAGGGATGTCGATGCCGGTCAATGACACGGGACAACGGAGGTAGCTCAACGGAGCTTCGCCAGATTTCGGGTTTTTACTCCGGGGACTAGATTGAAAAAGAAAGAAAAAATACAGGGATTTATGGGTAATTTTCGAACTGTAGCGCCACATGTCAACTTCTGGTTAATTGGGTATTGTGTTGCTTATTTGTACTTTGACCCAATTTTCTGAAATTCTTATCAAAAATACTCTTAAATAATTATATTTTGACCCTAATTTTTAAATTTTTTTTATATTTTCGCCCAAATGAACCTAGACCCAATTCGGTAACCTAGACCCAATTCGGTCCGAATTCATCTAATAATTTCCTTTTATATCAGGTCAAAAGACCAATTTGTCCTTACAATTTATAAGGGTTTCACGTGGACAATTGGAAATAACACCAACGGCTACTAATTTATTGGATGTAGTTGATGGAGGACATTGCTATCAGAATTGTCTTTTCACCTATTTTTACACTCTATTATCTCACTGTTTACATTTGTTTTACTAAAATATCTCACATATTTAGACGTGAGATACATTCCATTCATTTATTACACAACACAAATAATAAACTTAACTATAATGGATCATATAAAATACAAGTAATTTTGTTGAGTAATAGTTTTGGAGGATGATATTAGATTCATAGCAGGTTTTGACAGTTTTTTCTTTTTAATTGAAACTTCTACGAAGCTAATATTATTTTTTTAAAAACCATTATCTACGAAAGAAGCCCTACCACGTTTCAATTTGACAAAACGTCGACGACTAATATTTTCCATTATTCTACTCATAAAAAGGGTTTCTTTATTAAGAACTAGGTACTTCTTCTTCTACTTATAGAGTACGCTACCCTATAACCTTCTTTTAATAAAAAAAAATACCAAATATGTGGTACTTTATACCAATATTTAACGAAGTTAGCAATAATTTTAATATCCTTAGTTAATCACAATTTATGGCAACTAAATTTATCCTTTAAAAATGATTTAGTTAGGACAAAGTACTATGAATTAGAACAGAAGTGAATGTTATAAATATTTAGTTGAGTTTAATGTGTGCACTGGTCTAGTTTTCTCTTTATTAATGAGTGCTAATAAAGTCACTCATTGGAGTATCGATAACAGTGGGCCGAAACTGTCTTTTTCAAAAGAAAAATTTACGTAGATAGTACTAATTTTGTATAAAATAACTTTTTAGTAGTCTTTTTTATATTGACATTTCTAATATTATCATAAATTGTGTAATAAAAGAACATACAATCTGTTACTATAAAATTATGATTTTCTAAAATTGATCAATAGTTACAAATTGTGTGACCTTCTGTCACACCGAATCATAAAATATTCATAAAATATTAAAACACTATTAGAAAAAATCATTTTTTAAAAACACTTCGAAGAAATCATTTCAATTAAAATTATTACTATTTATATCAATTTTCCTTCTCAAAAGCTTTAAACATGATGAATTAGGTTTACTAGCTGTTTTTTGAGTCAAGTTTTTAACTTTAGGAGTATCTTTTTTATTTTTTGTGTTATAGCAGTTTTTATTGCAAAGTACTAAATTTGCTCCTAATTTTTTATCTAATGGTTAAGTCTTCTAAATAGAGTAATTAGTTTTTGTTTACTAATTGATTGAGGTTTGTCAACTGATTACTTGAGTTCTGTCAAGTAACTAGTTGAGGTTTAAAACTATGGTAAAGACTATATTGGTACAATTTTGATATAAGAAAATATAGTTAGTCAGTTGTTGAATCTTGAAAATGCTATTTATAAAAGAGCCCTTTGAAACATATAATTCTTTCTTCGGCCCTTTTATTCTTAAGAGAATAGCCAATTTTTATTTAAAGTAATTATAATGTCCTTTTTGTTTACAAATATTGAATATATACATATATATATATATATATTTATATATAGGATGAGATTTTAATGGAGATGTTATGGTTATTTTAATTTAGCCTATTAGATTTTGATCTGATGGTTATAATAATATTAGTAATTCTAGTAAAAAAAATTTAATCTAATTAATACATATTTAAATATAGAAAGCTATTTATGACTTAAAAAAAGGTAACGAATTTGTGACCCATGACTTTAATTATTTATTTTTTATTTCTTGTTACCTTTTTAATGGATAATTCTCATTAATTTTAATTCTCTATAAAGTTTACTTATTGCAGAGATATAAAAGTATCAAACTTTAATAACTTTAATTTTTTTTAATATTAAGTGAGAAAAAAAAAGATAAACTTAGGATCCTATACTAAAGTCATAATTTTTTTTTAAATTCATGTCAAAATAAATTAAAGTAAAAATATTAATGCATATTGTAAGAAATTTTGATAAATAAAGCCTATGAAAAAAGATTAAAAATTCATATTATAGGTGACAATTTTCTTTAAAAAAATTAAAATATGAATCACAGTCTAAACTTATGAAGCATAATAAACTCAATTCTAAAAGATATTTCAATTCATATTAAAAAAAATAAAATTAAAATAAAAAAATAAGATTAGAATTGTCCATAAATTTAAATAAAATATTTTACTCCATTACATAAATACAAAGCAACATTCCTAAAACTCATTATTTATATGAATTTAAAAAATAGAGATAAATTAATTTTCTTTATAAATTCGAATTAGAATGGAAATTTTAAAAATTAACATGTTATTATAGGTCACTTTCAAATTAGACAAAATACACATTGATGGAGTAAAAATAAAATTCTCCATTAAAAACTCTCCCTATATCTATATATATATATATATATATATATATATATATTCGTACTCCCTATATATATATATATATATATATATATATATATATATATGTACAGGCTATGAATGTAGTCCATCCCGTCAAGGAAACTATATCTAACTCGTATACATACATGTGAATATATATATATATATATGGGTACTAATCTAATAGGTTTTTTTTTTTTTTTTACCTTTCTATAGGTATTGTTTTGGCTAATTCAAATTAGTTATGAACATCTTTTCTTAGTTAAAATATCGAGAAAAAAAATTATCAAAAAATGAGTATTTATTTTTATTATTATTTTTTTCTAACTACTCAAATTATAGTTAAAAAATACTAATGGATAGATAAAAAAATACCTACTAGATTGAAAATATATATATATATATATATATATATGTATATATATTCCTAATCAAGTCGATATTTTTTTTACCTATGTATATTCTTAATACTATTTCTCTCTCTTATATTTTACTATAAAAAATGTGCATGATAAAAAAAAATACCTACTGATTAGTGCCTATATATATACATATATCTTTTTATTTTTGTTGTTGAGTGTACCATTTATGGCACGTTAGCTTAACTGTAATCGAAATCATAATAAAGATCATAATAAAATAGATGAGAATTTGGTTCATTATTTGTATTTTAGCTTTTACTTAAAATAAAATAATAGAAAATAAAGCCAGAATCCAAAGAGTGCAATTCATGCTTTTACTTGATTTAAGAAAGAGAATCAAAATGCTGTATTTTCCTAAATAACCTCTTTATAATTCTCATATTTTTTTTAGCAATTATAATAAGTGAGGTTGTTAAGGATAAATCGATCTTTTAAAATTTTAATAATGAAAATGAAGGAAGGAATGATTTAAGATAGGAATGATTAAGGTCACGTTTGGTTCATGAAATGGAATTGAAATAGTAATGGAAATGATAATAGAATAGAATTAGAAAAAGAATATGAATGATAATACATTGTTTGGTTAAAATTGGAATAAATAGTGGAATGGAATGAAATATATTGTGTATTAACAAAATTACTCTTACTTTTAAACATTTTAGTAGGAAAAAGAAGGAAAAATTAGTCTTATCAAAATTTGAAAGAGATTGGAACTTTTATTCCATTAGTAGAGAAGTGAAAAAGCAATTCTATCATTTAATAGAATTATAATTCCCATTCCCTTGCCAAAAAAATAAAACAAACATTCAAATGTACTCTTTGGTGGAATGTGTTGTCCATTCCAAATTTTATTCCTTCAAACCAAACATACAGTTAGAGTAATAGTGTTTCCTAATTCTTAGGGGTTGGCGGTTAATGGTATTTCTAATTTCCCAAATTTATATGGGCCTCAGACTCTATTTTTAATAGGGCTCTACAGAAATATGACCAACTTTTGAGCTTAATTTAAATAAATATTTTATTGTCAAATATTATAGCAAAATGTTTAGTATATATATTTATATACAAAATATAAAATTTTATATACTAAGTGTAAAAAATTCTAAATCCAATTCATTTCAGTACAGTGATTGAAATACTGGTAAAATGACTTAATACTTAGGAAAATCATGCATATATGTAGATATGGAAAATACACAATCATATCATGAACACAGCGAAAAAATAACGGATTGAGGTTTTAAAATTTTTACATGAAAATAGTTTTCATAACCATATATTTCACATGCATCATATACAGGATCATGTACAACATAAATCGAATCTAGATACAAAACCCTAAAGATGAGATTAGGGTTTACCTCTTGTAGCGTGTTCCTCCTCAATCACCTTATTAATGGTGATCAAACCTCCAACTCTAGATATTCTTGTCTATACTCTTGCTGTTGGTTGACAAAGCAAGTGTGTACCAAGTTGAAACCTTCGTTAAAGAATGATCAAGAACGCCTTCTTAATCCTATGGAACACCAGGACATGAGATGAGACTATGAGATTATAGGAAATATTTTTCTTTCTCCCTTAGCCTAGGTTGGCCGAAATCTCTCTCTCTCCCTATGTCTTGTGCGTGTGACTCTATATGAGTTACTGTATAGTTTTTTCTCTCATATATCTTATATATATAGGACCCAAAACTGCTAACCCTAATCCAATTAGGATTGGGCTTGTTCTCCAATTTGGGCTTTGGGTGTATTTTTATAAATATGTCAAACTCATGAAACTTATTTATAAAAATACCAACTTCTGTGTAGAATCATTATTTTACACGATTTCATGAAACTTATTTCACAAATACCACCAACTAATTAATGAGCTTAATTGAGCTAGACAAAAAACCTAATAGATCCAAATAATCTAAGCTCCAATAATATGATAAATACATAATAACTCTTATTATGGTATTTATATAAATATTATTAGTAAATGGGACACTCCAC
>JXTB01000090.1:398306-408957 GCA_002914805.1 Parasponia andersonii
TTTATAAAAACTAGAACTTTTGACACTTTTCAAATAAATTAAGGAATTTCTCACCTTGTGAAATTCCCCTTCTGCCACTAGCCCGGGTTTTGGGTCGTGACACCAACGATTTATTATGAATATTTGTTTTAATAGATGGTGATGGTGCCAAAAAAGGGACGACATATGTCCCCATCACAATTAATTATGCACATACTTTATACATGCACTAAAACACATGCCCTAGCGAATTGGAGAATGCACAGTTTCTTTTCTCCCTATCGAAGTGATTCTTCTCTACACTTCATTCCTCTTCTATATCCTTCTTTCTTTCTCAACAAGCTTTATCCATATTTTGTCCTTTTAATTACTAAAATCCATTTCTTTAATATACCTTTCCTTTTGTTCTTCCCCTTACCCAATTAATAATTATCACAATATTTACTAGATACAATGAATTGATCTCTGATTACTACAAGGAAACAATATTACAACCAGTAGATATCTAATTAAAGAATGAAAAAAAGAAAAAAACATTCGATAACTGTACTTAAAAGATAAAAAGTTAAAAACAATATGACTATATATTATCTTATAAAACCGAGTACTACTCCTAGTAGGCTAATGATGAATCAAGAATCCGAACACTGATCGTAATTGGCATTGAAGAAATATTGATCTTTGGCTGACGGAGACTGTGTCGTCTTTGGAGACGGCGAGGCCTGATCACCGCCCACCGGTAAGTCAGAGATGGCGGCAAGAATCCGATTAATGCTCGAAGAGCGAGCCGGTTTGAAGCTGAAGGACCTCATCTTGTTGGAGAAGACATTGGACGAACTTGAAAGGATCACATAAACCAAAGCTTGCACTATCAGAAAAACAGCCACTTTCAAGGCGATATCGCCTATACTGGTCTCCACCGCCATCATTTTTCAATGAGTTACTGGAAAAAAAGGAAAGCTTTTGGAGGTTTGAAAGAGAAAAATAGCAAACTTTTGGGAAGAATAGAGTACAGGAAGGAGATATGAATATGGAAGTCTTTGAGGAGTTTTGTGATATTTATATATAGAGGGCAAAAAGGAAATTATCAGGAAGGAAAGAGAGAAACACATGCAGTTCATGAAGCCGCCTCTTTTGTTATAAACAAGTTATTGTTTGACTGCACGCAATTTATCAGATCAGAATGAATGAGTCTATCCCACCTGGTCCAATGGTCCAAGAATTAATTGATTAATTAAGCTCCTGACCAAGTTTTAAATAGCAATTGGAGCATAAGTAGTCCAAAGTGTAAATGGTACTAATTAATTTTAAAAGCAGCATTCTATGCCAATATGATGCATTTAAAACGGAAAGTCACTTGCACAAAACTTCTTATATTGACAAATCACATCTTGAAAATGAAAGAGAATTATAGTTACATCGCCGGTTCTTAAAAATCATAAACGAGAATTACAATAACAACCCTTGTAGTAGTTAAAGTACCTAAAGGTGCAATTTTAAATAAACCGAAAAAGGTGAAAAATTAGAAAATTGCCATTACTTAGTAGATCCAATTGGGGTGTGGAAAGGGTTAAGTACGCAATTGAGATAGACCATGAGGATGAATTAGAGAAAAAAAAATGGTCAAGATCATTTACAAAGGAGTTATTATTATTATTTTTTAGGATAATATCACTTTTATATCTTGTATTTTGACACTTTATTCAGTTTATATTTTGTATTTTAGTTATTATCAATATTGATTTTTAGATTTATTATTTGTTACAAATTTATACCTTAACATCAATTTAGAGCTGTAAATTTACTAAAATGATTTAATAAGATTATTTTCGAATCAGTTTTTATATGGTTTAGTTTCAATTTATTATTCTTGGATCAGTTTTATATGGTTTATTTTCAATTTTTAAACGATATTTTGGTAAATTAACTGCTCTAAATTATTCGGAGATAAATTTATAACAGATTTCAAATCCAAAGGTCAATATTGATAATAATCAAAATATAAAGTACAATTTGAATAACGTGTCAAAATACAAAGTATATAAGTGATATTATCCCTTATTTAAAAAAAAAAAAAAACAAACAAGCTGAGTTATTTCATTTTAGCAACAAAAAAAAAAAAACCTTGGGTTTCTAGTTATATTAAATAAAATCTCGAATTTTTTTAATTTTAGCAATAAAAATCTTGGATTTCTTATTACAACGAATAAAAGCTTGAGATTTTGAATCTATTCAAATTCGGTCCAAAACAACCATTTGGCCAAATTTTGGTACGAGAATATGCAACATAATAAGAAATGAATTAATTGTTTATCTGTTTTATACTTTCAAACTATTTTTCATTTTGTTCAACTACAAGATGCTAACTTTATATATATATATAGATTGACATCGTTTTCATGCCTATTAGAATGCTTGACAATGAGAATAGCCCCACACAGTAGCACATGATATTATGTGCTAAGAAAAAATGAGTCGTAGGTAATTGGATTGAATTTTATAATCCAAAGATTTTATTTGATATATCTTGAAATTTTGTTGCTGAATTTTATAATCCAAAGATTTTATTTGATATATCTTGAAATTTTGTTGCTGAAATAAGAAAGCCATAAGGTTTTTTCAAATAATTAAAAACTCAATGATTTTTCCGTTAAAATTAAAAAAAAAATCCCCAAAGATTTTAAGATAATAACCCTTGAAAAGGTATGATTAAAATAGTATTATTTACATGTCACGGTGTTTTTGAAAATAGTGTTGATTGATAGGATGCCGTTCAAATATGGCAAAAGCTATGAGGTATATTTGTAGTATTTTAAATTTGAGTTTACATTTTAATTAGTCTTAGAGGGCTCTTAATTTGACCCAACTATACCCGCTATATACTACAATAACCGTTCCAAATAGGCTCAATATTTGGGGAAGTTTCAGTAAAAAGTAGATCATACTGTTTCTACGTAATAAAAAGGCAATTTATCACAAGGAAAAAGGAATGTGATGAAAAGGGTTTGTGTGTTGGACTGACTTGGACGCAACAGCTACATATCTATATATCTTCTTCCTTGAAGTTGCCTATGCTTGGAGAATGCTTGGAGAACAAGAAATTCGAAAATGTAAAAGCAAAAGTTATTTTCTTTTTTCTGTCTCAATGTTTTTTTTTTTATTTGTTCAAATTTCTATTTAATTATTTAGCTGTACAGGTACTAATGAGAAAGGATAGGATAAAGTTAGGTGGTTCAAGCAACATAACTTGTGTTGTCTGTCGTATATGCTTTAGAGCAAGACTCTCGTGGACTTTAGCAAGAAAGACGCATTTTAATGCGGAAAGCCATATCTTTATCTATCAAATTCAAAGATCAAAGCAATGAAAATTGAAGAGTACGTATGTATCAATTGTGCAATATGGTAACTTTTCTTTTTTTTTTTTTGATAAACAATATGGTAACCTTTTGGACTATGGTACCCTTCCATCAGAAATTTGTTCTAGTTGGTTAGTCAACTAACACAACTAATTTCCGAATGAATTATAGTAACCCTTTACCTTCAGGCCAAATTTTTTTTTTTAAAAAAAATCCGAATTATTTATAAATAGATAAAAATATATAGACCACGCTAAATGATGATTATAATTAATTTTAATTTTATGAATTGTTCTACCAAAAAATTAAAATAACTAAAAGCACTAATCTTTTGTTTTATGTTACAGAGTGGATCGCAATAGATTTTCCCTCTCAATATTGATCAATCAATGCGTTTATTTGATGTTTATTGTATAAAAACTCTGTATTATATTAATTAAACACAATAATATTTTTATTATATTTTTATATTATATTATTTAATACAATATCAAAATTTTATACTATACAAAAAACATTATTTAGTATTAATAAATTATTATCAATACTAAGTCTCCTTATTTATCACTTTCTCTTCTTTTCTTTCTTTTTTTTTAATTTCTCTCTCCTTCCATTCTCTCGTATCAGTTTATATCCCTTTGAAAAATAGTATTTTTGTAAATAACCTTGAATTTGTAGAGCTTCCCTTGGACCCCTTCTAGTTGACTTCTCAAATGGGACGGAGCATGGCATAGCAAGGGCGGCAATTCCAAAGCTAAAATTGGTTTTTTTTTTTTTTTTAAATATAATTAAACAACGTTTGCTGAAACGGAAAACCTTTACTCATTTGAACCATTAAATTCCTGCCACGTTTCGAATCTCCGAATCTTTGTATCTCTGCCTGCGTCTTGGTTGGAAAAGGACTCCATTTTTATTGGGTTTTTTTTAAAAAAAAAAAAAAAAATTTCCCCTGTTCTTGGAACAATCTTGTATGTTATATATAACTCTATTGTATCTAGGTTCTTCTTTCTCTGTTTCTTCATAATTTAACGGCAAACCCCAGAATATACTAACTAAGGATTATGATCTGTACGGAGCAAATCTACCTAAGCTTTTTCTTTTGTCTCTCATCTTCTTTTTCTTCTTCACATTTTCTCTCTAAATGAAGGCCTAATTTTAGTACTTTACCACTCTCTTTCCAACCCTTATGTCGACCTTACTTGAAGCTTGATCTGAGTCCGTGTGTCAGGGCAGTGTACGTCGATCCGGGTTGGATACATTTGGAAAATTTACAAAACTTAAATAATGATGTACGACACTTGACTTTTAGTCCTATTTGTTCTCAGTTTTTGCTTGTCAAATCCCTCTTCTTCTTTCTTTCTTTCTTGTTTTTTTTTTTTATTATTTTTAATTATTTTTTTTTTATTTTTAATTGCTGGGTATGAAAATGTCCCCAGAAAAGGGTCAGCTCACTATGGGCTATTTCGTAGGCTGATATATTCAGGCCCAACCTAACTTTGCATCAATCTCTTTTATTGGTTGGGATGAACCCTGTTATAATTGTGGACCTAAGACGAGCTGACCAGACATTATAGCAGAATGCACTTAAGTTAGCTCAGTGTATAGGCCAGCCTCGAACCTACAATTTATCTTTGGACTTTTTTCAATTTGATTTTAAAAGATGATATTCTTTATAAACAAAAATAAAAATAAAAAATGAAAGTAAATGCAAAAATTATAGGAAAATGATCGAATTTGAACCCACGTGAGAAGAATCTATATCAGGGATGGTTGCTGATTAGTACTCGCAAGAAGGCAGTGATGGGATGAGTTCCCTGATTGGCCAGTCAAGGGATTCTCCTGAGAGCTATTAATAGTTCATTTTGAGAGATTTAGAACCTCATAGATCTTGAGCGCTTGGATCTTTCATAAAGCAAAGTCTTTTTGATCGAACGGCTGCTTTTCAGGGGCAATTAATACTACAAATTTTGTAACTGATATTTTACCTGCACCCACCCACTCTTGAATATTTATATTTAAAATAAAAAAATTGTCATTTTTCCCCTCATCTTCCACAGTTAGAGTTAGAATACCAATAGCCTCTGCAACAACCACCAGAGACATTAAGACCCATTTGCTAAATCTTGCAAAAACTTAATTCTATTCTTTTTCAATAGTATAATCATATTACCACATAATTTCTTTCTTTATAGATTATCAATAACTAATGAAAAATGGATCTATTATAGTCTAATTTGGCTTTATGATTATATGTTCGTTTACTAGCGTGTATAACTGAAAAAATGTAGCGTTAATATTTTATTTTGACAATTTGTGTTTGAATTATTTATCACTTAGTAATATATACATATAATTATATATTGAATTATATGTCATATATACGAATATTCAACTAATTATTTTGCACAATTTTTAGATACAAAACTTTAATCCTACGAAAAAAATACCATAACAAAATTTAAAATATAAGTTTATAATTAACTCAATCTATATGACTCAAATAAATAAAATTTTAAACTAGATAGTTCATTGAAATTATAATTAACTCAATCTATATGTTATAAGAAATTATAAATAGGTGTTTATTACTATTCAAAATAAGTTTATTAAATGATTGGAAAAAAAAAAAAGAAGAAGAAAAGTTTTCAATGGCTCCTTGAAAAATAAACGAAAACAAAAATAGGTCACTAAAACTACATTAAATTAGTTTTTTCATTATCAAAATATCATTCCAAACTACCAAAAAAAAAGTTCCGAAATACCAAAAAAGTGTTATAAATGTATTAAAAACCTTCCAACTTGCTAGCAAGATTACGATTTTAATATTTCTACCATTTATTATTATTAAATTGGCTTGTTTTTAATTTTTTGTCCCTCTATTGTACTTTTTACTACTTTTGAGGGTTTTGTCATTTAGAAAAACGTTAAGAAAACTGGTTGCAAGCCTTTATATTCTTTGTATTTAAGTGAGGTATCAAGTCCCTCAAATGTACAACGAGGGAATGAACAACTGGCTTTACTAAATATTCAAGAAGGAATTTCTAACTATAAAATTTGGTATAATTCATTTTAAGTAAATGTTTATTTTTTAAAAATATTATAGAAAAATGATTGGTATATTAGTTATGTACGTACAAAATATTAAATATGATATATATGGTATAAAAACTAATATATTTACATAAATTAAAATTTGTATATAAGTAGATATACAACCGTAAAAACATATATACTCAACTATTTAGTTATAAACATAGAAAAACAAATATTTGTTAAAACTAAGTGAAAAAAAGGGACATCCATCCTAATTTCCCAAAATAAATTCTATTAATTGCTCCTTATAAGGAACTTCATAAGTACTTGCGTCTTACGTCCAATTTCAGTTTCGTCTTAGTTTTGAACTTCCTTATCGATGGTACTCCTAATATTATTGTCACTAATAAGTATTTTGAGTTGATAATTAAACTAATCACCCTATACAGATACAACACATACTTCAAGGGTTAACCAACGTTTATACTAATTTGAAGCATTTGATTTTTTTTCTCCCACAAAAAACGATTCTTTTATCAACAATTTCAATTTGAGTGCCAAAAGCGATGATATAATCAGAAACTCTGTCAACAGAATAGGTTTTTTTTAAAAAAAGATAAATAAAATTAAAAGCGTAAGCGATCAAGTCAAGGGTTGAATAACACCTATGAAAGGAAAATTTAAACAATTTACCGGAAAAAGAGCCATAGCGAGGTCAGAGCGTAAGGCAGTGAGTATTATATATTTAAATAAAATATTTAAACTAATCTGGCATTTTTGTAGAAAATTAACAAACGATAATAAAAAAAAACTGAAAATAAAAATACATAGATTTAAGTAAAAAAATCGAAAATTATTGACAGATGAAAAGAAATTTTACTATGTAAAAATTAAGATATAAAAGATAGAATATATATTATATGACTGAATCTGAATCAAAATATATACGATTCTAAAATTTCAAAATCCTAAAATACATACGTCTGTGGACAAAAATTGTAAAAAAAAAAAATCAGTCCAATAAAACATGACATGTCCTTGACCCCTAGCAATCCTTATATATATATATATATAATTCTCTGAGCAATATAATATACAGATTGTAGAGAAATTAAGTTGGCATGGCATAACGGCACAGCGGACACATATGACTAGTCTCCAACCACCGCACGATACAATTCTTATGATAAATATGTGAGCATGGCATACGTACCACCTCATCAAACGACAATTTCTCCAAACAAACACTGCAATGATCATGTTCTACTGTCGTTTTAGTACCCAAACTTTGATCATGATCATCCACTTTCGCCTCCTCAAGTGTCTCGATGGACGACTTTCTCGCTGGAATAGTACAAATCAATTCCGTCGTTTCGCTAGTGGAGGCGCGCTCAGTCTCGTCGTCGTCGTCGTCAGTACTCGTCGAGGAAAGCTCAATGTCGTCTTCGCTTTCGTCGTCATCATTGGTGGAGATCCCATTAATCTCTACGTCGTACAAAGTCCTGAACCCCACGTCGCTCATAATGGAGCTCTCAATCTTCTCCAACAGTTCGTCTTCTGTCAAGCCATGCTCAATCTCACGATAATACTCCGACAAATTCGGGGGCGAGGCGACCTGGACGGTGAGAGTTAGTATTGTGGAGTTGGCAAAGTTAGGGTTTTTGGCGATGGCAAGGGCGTTGGAGTAGAGAGTCCACACGCAGGACTCGGCACGTGCGGGCTCCACGCGTAGCGCGATCAACATATCCCGAATAACGAACGAAGCTTGTGAAAAGTACTGGTGACGGGGTATTATAAGCGGCGTTCTTCGGAATGTGACGGTAAATGCCTCGAAATCTTGCTGATTGTTCAACTGGAAGAAGAAGTAGGACTCGTTTTCGTCTAAGTGATGAAGACGAATAGTCCAATCGTTATCATCTTGATCCGAGTGTAAAATAGTGAAGCCATCGTACTCAAACAGAAGAAAATTACGTGAGGCCATCGATCGAAAAATATTCCGAGAGTACTTTTTGAACAGAAACGTGCATATATCTAGCCATATACATATAGTTAGGGTTTAAAAGAATCTCGAATCATCTTATATATTGTTTTGATTTTCTTTTGAGAAATCGAATCTTATAATAGATTGTATGTTTTTTTAATAAATAATAGTTTGCAACCGACAAAGAGCACTACTATTATATTTATGTTGACGTTATAAATGATTTTCTATTATCTTATATATATATATATATATATATATCTTAGATAGTATTAACATTTTTTTTTTGAGGGGCTGAATAATATAAACTTGATAAGAACCGAGTAAGATATTTATATTAGTGGTCCAAAGCAGAGTAGGACACGAACGTTTAGTGCTCTAAGACAATTACAATTAGGGTTATACGTAGTTTTAATTCTTCAATACAATCCGGGCAAAAGAAAAAAAAAATATACAGTTTTGTAATTGTAGCTGTTGTATATTTGTGTGAATTACAAAATACAGATCGAAGAGAAGAGAGTCCGAGTAATTATGTGATGAAGTGCCGTCTTTTATCATGTATCTTGCCGTCTTATATATCTTATATGGATATTCTCTAATTTGGCCATGGGTTTTCAGCGTTAGAATTGGTTTTTAGTCAGTACTGTTGAAAATAAACTTATTTAAGCCCATAAGAAGTGTTTAAATCCATCAACATGAGGCCTAATAAATTGAAGTTAGCATAAGTACAAAACTCATAAAAGAAAAAAGTCCAAGTCCAAATTAAAGAAGCCTTCCACCTAGAGCTCAACGAGACGAACACGCTGTCATAAGAATCAGCCCAATCGGAGTCCGAACCAGTCTGAACGAGTCGTCAGAAGTTTGCTGCCACAAACTGAGTCAACTCACTAAGTTGAGTCGAGTCAGAGCCGTTTAACCGCACCGTTGACTAAGCCGTTGGAGCCATTGACCAACCTGTTGACCGACGTTGACTGTTGACCGAGCGTTGACTTTGACCAGTTGATATAAAAGTCAATCTTAAGATTTTTCGACGTTCTGGATCTATCTGTGTGGTCGAAATTTCCAAAAACTCACTCTGTTAATAGTTATGGCTACCGACAGTTTAGAATCTCTTCAAGTTCCACCACTTCAAGGTAATAACTTTGATAATTAGACTATCAAACTAAAAGTCCTCCTTGGAGCACATGATGTTTGGGAAGTAATAGAGAAAGGCTACGAAGAGCCAAGAGATGAGGTAACACTATCTTCAACACAGAATGATAGTTTAAAAGATTCAAGAAAGAGAGACAAAAAAAGTCTCTTCCTCATTTACCAGGCCTTAAATGACGACGAGTTTGAGAAAATCTCAAGTGCAACCTCCGCTAAGGAAGCATGGGAGAAATTTCAAATTTCATACAAAGGAGAAGAAAATGTCAAAAAGGTCCGCCGTCAAACTCTAAGAGGAGAGTTTGATTTATTACACATGACAGAGACTGAGTCAGTTTCTGGCTATTTTTCTAGAGTTTTAACCATTTCGAATCAAATGAAGCGAAATGATGAGAAACTTGAAAATGTTACGATTATGAAAAAGATTCTTCGATCGTTAGACCCAAAATTCGAGAATATTGTTACTGTCATCGAATAAACTAAAGATTTGGGAGCCATGACAATAGAACAACTCTTGGGTTCTTTACAAGCTCACGAGGAAAAGAAAAAGAAGAAATCAAATTTTAAGGAGCAGCTTCTCAAGACACAACTTACAGAGAAAGAAGATAACCAATGTAGCGAAAGAAGTCAACGTGGACGTGGTAGAGGACAAGCCCGAGGACAAGGACGTAGAACAAGTTGGGGTTGTGAACGAGGTTAGAATTCCAACAACCATAATTATCATATCAACAGTTTCGAAAGAGGAGAAAGCTCTACAAAAGGTCATGGTAGAGGTTGAATGAACTCAAGGCCTGAGAAGTCTCAAGTTGAATGTTTCAATTGTCACAAGTTTGGACATTATGCTAGAGAGTGTAGAGCACCCAATAGCAAAATTGAAGAGAAAGTCAATTACGTTGAAGAAAAAATGGAAGAAAATGGCACTGTGCTACTAGCATATAAAGACAATAATGGAGGACAAGACAACACATAGTATCTTGATACCAATGCTAGCAATCATATGTGCGGCCGTCGATCAATGTTTATAGAGCTTGATAAATCAATCAGTAGGAGTGGTTCTTTCAGTGATGATTCAAAAGTAGCGGTAAAAGGAAAAGGTAAAATTCTTATCCGCTTAAAAAATGGGGGGCATCAATTTATTTCAAATGTTTATTTTGTA
>JXTB01000090.1:409239-466762 GCA_002914805.1 Parasponia andersonii
TTCCAAGAATTTTGCGAAGCAAATGGAATTCGACGACCTTTAACTGTTCCAAGATCCCCTCAACAAAATGGCGTGGCAGAAAGGAAGAACCGGACTATCCTCAATATAGCTCGAAGCATGCTGAAAAGTAAGAGATCATCCAAAGAGTTTTGGGCAGAAGCTGTTGCATGCGCAGTTTACTTGTCTAATCGATCTCCAACAAGAAGTATGTGGGGAGAGATACTACAAGAAGCATGGAGTGTAAGGAAGCCTAGGATATCCCACTTAAGAGTCTTTGGAAGCATAGCCCATATGTATGTGTCAGACGAACATAGAACCAAGCTTGATGATAAAAGCGAGAGGTTCATTTTTATCGACTACGACAACAACTCTAAAGGATATAAGTTATACAATCCTAACAATGGAAAAGTAATCATCAGCCAAGATGTAATATTCGATGAAGAAGGTGAATGAGACTTTGGTTCTCAAACAAATGACTACAATTTCTTTCCACAATTTGAAGATATAGAAATACCAGTAGAGCAAGCAACAGAAGTCTATCAGGAGGCTATTACTCCACCTTCCTCACCAACATTATCCACTCATGAAGATTCATCTCCATCTTTCTTAACTGAGAAGCATGAAGAACGTACAAGAAGTCTTGAAGATCTATATAAGGTAACTGATAGACTCGAAAACCTCACTCTATTTTGCCTATTTGCTGATTGTGAATTGGTGAACTTCCAAGAGGCTGTACAAGATGAAAAATGGAGGAATGCGATAGATGAAGAAGTCAAAGCCATAGAGAAGAATGATACTTGGGAACTATCCACTCTTCCTAAAGGTCATAAAGCTATCGGTGTAAAATGGATGTACAAGGTGAAGAAGTATGCCAACGGAGAGGTAGAAAGATACAAAGCAAGACTAGTCGTGAAATACTATAGTCAAAGAGCCGGCATTGACTACAATGAGGTATTCACTCCTGTTGCACGATTGGAAACTATAAGACTAATTATTTCTCTTGCTGCTCAGAACAAATGGAAGATTCATCAGATGGATGTAAAGTCCGTATCTCTGAATGGAGTTCTTGAAGAAGAGATCCATATCGAACAACCATTGGGATATGAGATAAAAGGGTATAAAGATAAGGTTTTGAAGTTGAAGAAGACTCTTTACGGTCTAAAGCAAGCACCAAGAGCATGGAACAGCTGAATTGACAAATATTTCCAAGAGAATGGATTCATTAAGTGCCCTTATGAACATGTTCTCTATGTCAAGACTAAAGATGGAGATATTTTAGTTGTATGCTTGTACGTGGATGATCTCATATTCACTGGAAGTAATCCAAGGATGTTTGACGAATTCAAGAGAGTAATGACACATGAGTTTGAAATGACAAACATCGAACTTATGGCATACTATCTCGACATAGAGGTCAAGCAAAAGGAAGAAGGCATTTTTATCTTCCAAAAAAGCTATACAAAGGAGATCCTGAAGAAATTCAATATGGATGATTGCAAGCCGATAAGTACACCAGTGGAGTACAGAATAAAATTATTCAAAGATGATGAAGCAGAAAAGGTGGATCCAACACTCTTTAAGAGCCTTGTTGGATGCCTTAGGTACTTGATATGTACAAGGCCCGATATTCTCTATGCAACTAGACTAGTGAGTCGTTACATAGAAACTCCAATAACTACTCACTTTAAAGCTGCAAAGAGAATTCTCCGTTACTTAAAAGGTACGATCAATCTTGGCTTATTCTATTCAGTTTCTAATGATTACAAACTGGTTAGTTACAGTGATAGTGATTGGACCGGAGATACTGATGATCGAAAAAGCACAATTGGTTTTGTGTTTTTCATAGGAGAAACTACCTTCACCTGGGTATCTAAGAAACAACCGATTATCACCCTTTCAACAAGCGAAGCTGAGTATGTAGCTGCTACGTCATGTGCTAGTCATGCAATCTGACTAAGAATATTATTGAAAGAGTTAAACATGCCTCAAAAGAAGTCAACGGAGATTTGTATTGACAATAAGTCAGCAATAGCTTTGGCTAAAAATCGAATCTTTTATGACCGAAATAAGTATATCGACACTCGCTATCATTACATAAGAGAATGTGTTATAAACAAAGAAGTACAATTGGAGTATGTGAGATCACATGATTAGATTGCTGATATTTTTACCAAGCCACTCAAGTTTGAAGACTTTACAAGATTAAGAAATTTACTTGGTATTATAAAACAAGTTTAAGGGAGGGTGTTGAAAATAAACTTGTTTAAGCCCATAAGTGTTTAAACCCGTCAATATGAGACCCAATAAATTGAAGTTAGCCTAAGTGCAAAACTCATAAAAGAAAAAAGCCAAAGTCCATATTAAAGAAGCCTTCCACCTAGAATCTTCTAGTGTTAGCTAGATATTAGCTTTTTATATGTGAATTATTTGATTACTTAGATTATTATTAGAAGTGTGTAGAAGAAAATATGTGTAGCTTAAGGATTTTTGTAATTATTTATTTGTGTGGTTCTCATTATTTCTCATGCAGTATAAATACCCCTTCCCAGTTGAGTTCTAATCATCAAGTAAGAAGCAAAGCTTCTAAGAGTGAAGGGAAGAGAGAAAGAAGCATAGCTTCTAGTGAGTGAGTGAACTTGAAGAATGATGTTGAGAATTTTCTCTTGTAAAAGTATTTGAGTGAATAATAAAGTTTGTTTTACTTTCCAACAGGTATTTCACTCTTTATAAATAGGTTTGTAGAGGCTCACACAAAAAAAAATAATAATAAAATAAAATGAAAAGAAAGTCTGTGATTATTAGTGTGTGCATGGGTTGCTTTAATATGACTTGTAATGTGTTGTCTAGTATTGTCTTTTTATTTAACCTAAGGATACCTTATTACTTGCTACTTGGGGGTATCAATATGGGGGCTAGAAGTGTCAATTTAGGCCTAGGTCATGGTCTTAGGCTCGTCTTGTTCTGACCTACACATATTGTCATGTGTCAGGCTGGGCTACATAGCCAAGTTTGCAGGGAAGAAAAGGCCTACGGCCCACAGTGGGTCTAACTAGGTACAAAAAAAAGTCATATATATATATATATATATATATATTATGAATATGTTAAAAGTAATGATATATTTTAATTTCAAAATGACAAAAATAAAGATACATATATAATTTAATGTAATAAATAATCAATTTAGATTCAAAGCTTGTTAAATATAAGCTAAAAAATAAATAAATAAACTTAATTATATATTGGCCCATCACTAGTCATAATGGGCTAGCCTTGGCTCGACATCGCCTTAATTTAGGCAGGCTTATAGGCTAGGTTGGGTTGGTACTTAGTCTTTGCAGTCTAATTTAGCCTATTTGGCACCTCTAAACGGAGCTATAACAAGGATTTTTTTGGGCTTATAAAATTTTAATGCTCAAAATACCAAAAATTGAAAAATTTTGGATGAGTTGAATTTTTTTGAAAAATCTCGGATTAATTTAGAAAAAAATTATTATTATTTTAAGTCTTTTAGAAAATAATTTTTTAATAAATATTTATAAAAATACTATTTTTTTCAAAACTGGTATTTAAGTAGCCAGTCCTTGAGGTTGTCTCATCAATTAATAAAAAGTGTTATTTTTCTAAATTTTTTTAAAAATAGTATTTTTCTAAGTTACAAAAATTTTTCTCCAAATTTGTATTTTTAAGAATCCTAAATAATACAAATAATGTCTCTTTCTTTCATTTAAAATTCTTTTATTCAATTTATTTTCCTTCAAATACTTTTTTCAGATTTTAGTGTGTTTTCTATTAGAAATTTAACAATATGTTTCGATTTAGATAATTTAAGACTAAATTACACCCAATCAAAAATTTTAAAGGCTTAATTACCAAAATCAAAACTACAACAGTGACTAAACTAAATTAATAATTCAGGACCATTTGTGCCATTAACCCTTATTTACTAAATTGGCCTAATAACTTGGGTGGGCTGCCTTGGATTCCAAATATACTGTCATATGTCATTTGACGACTAGCAATCACCTATACAAAGTCTCACAAACGAGCTGTAAACCATCCCAGATAGTGATCAGTCTTGGTACCCTTCAACAACTTTCGTATTCTACGAAAAACTCAACCAATCCTTTATCACCTCCTGTCAAGTTACACTGCACTTTACCCCACCAGATCACTAATCCAACTCCACTTCTACTAAAAAAGTCAAAAGTCACAAACTTCTATGTTTTAACGGCCTGATTTTACAAAAGACCAATTTCAAAATTTGCGTGAGGGAAATGTCACCTTCCTCGACCCAATTTTTTGATTCGAACACTGAGCCACTATTAAAGAGAGAGAGAGAGAAAACTCACAGACCCAGTTATTAAAAATCATCAATGAATTTCGTCAAAAAAAAAAAAAAAGAAAAATCATCAATGACTCATTCATTTGTGTTTGAATGACGAAGCGACACCATAATTGTGCACTAAAATTCAGAAATTTGGGTCATTTTTATTTTTATTATTTTTTAAAATAATTTTTTTTTTAAATATTTTAAGCTTTGAGACACTGCCAAGAAAAACACACGCTTGTGTTATTCATATGCACATGTATACAAATGAGTGAGCGACAAATGTCAATGAAGCGACCCAAAAGGCAAAATCTGTGACTCTAATGACTTCTTATTCTTCTCATTCTCATTCCCAAATCGATCATCCACACGCATAGTCCGGGAAGGAGCCGCTTTTGCGGAGGCTTCTCCACCTCACCAACCACCTAAGAACTACTTGAATTGCTTTTGTTGTCGTTTTTGGCCTGCCAAGGTTCAATAGATTGACGCAATTATTGGAAGCTGGCCAGCGTTGAGATTTGTTAATTTAAGTTGTGTAGTTTATCCTTTGGGACCAAAATCTCATCTGGGTATTAGCCAGTTCTTTCTCATCTTGTCATTTCAATCAGTCAATGGAAGATTTTGGCTGAGTTAGAGTGTTTGGACTCAAAATTGCCATCTGGGTTTTGCGTTTCTTGGCGTTTTGGTCTGGTTTGTTGGGTTAGTCGGACACACACGCTTAAGTTTTCATCTGGGCAAAGCTTATTCTGGTGAGTTTTTTTTTTTTTTTTTTGTGAAGCATTATTATTTTTTCTTTTGGTAGTAGTAGTAAGAATTTCATATAGAACGTGTAGAAACTTGAAGTACTTTAGTACATTTCATTATTGATGACTAAGATTGAGGATTTAGTCCATTTCGTTAAGTATGGTCCTGACCGAAATATGTTTTTTCACTCGATATTTTAACTTTTGGACTGTCTGAAATTTTTTCACTTTGCTTTTTGTAGGATCAATTCTGCATGTGATTGGATGTCATTCGTTGAAATATTGTCTTGATGTCTTAATTTTCTGTTACCACCATATGAGAGACCACTATAACAAGCAAGTTGTTAAAAGTAGAATCCTTTTAGAAGATTGTGCACTAGTGATGGTTCTATTGTACAGAAAGAAAAAAAACCTTTAAAATCTTCGAAAAGTTGATAAATTTGGGGGACTATTTTGAATACTGATTTGGAGCATCAGCCTTGGAGATCTCAAAGGAGGAAAAATATGTCCCATGGAGGTGGCTTCTGCAAAGAAATGATAGAACCCCATGTTACATATGGAGATTGTGATGCAGCAACATCAAATATGGAGTTAAGAAGTTCACCTTTCATGACAGTTGTTTCTGGTTTGAGTGAACATCCCGGATTTGCGTCGAATAATGATGTGCATGAGCTACTTGAGTGTCCGGTTTGCATGACTTTGATGTACCCTCCAATTCATCAGGTATTTGCTCATATTTCGTTACCTAGACAAATGATATGGAAGAAATAATTTATTTGCTTTCTATTGTTGGGCTCTGAATTATGTAATATCAATTTAAGGGCTCTCATGAAATGAACATACTTGTAAGATTTAAATAATTCAATGCTAAATATTTATTGGGACTTGAAATGTGACTGAAAACAATGCCCAATTTACAATTTATGAATGTCATTGAGTTTGTGGAAGCCATGTAGATCTGCATTTAGTTATCTCCCTATTTTTTTAAGAGCTATTTCTCTGAGAAATTGGTTTTCTGGTCCTGCTCAATCAACTTTGTTAACTGTAACTTTATGAGAAAGTTAATCTCTTTGTTGTAGATAATTATCAGATATCATTCTACTTAAGTTCAATTCCTGTAATTCTTAGTCTAAAAAGAAAAAAAAAACTCGTGTAATTGTGATTCATAATGAAGTTGAACTTGATAGGGGTCTAGAGCCCTGGTTTTTTGTCCCCCATTATCTCGGTTGACAGAACTTCTTTGACATGAGTTTCATTGCCATAATGAGGTTACACCAATATAAGTTTGATTATAATCCGAGCTTGTATAATCTTTGTCTGTAGTGTCCAAGTGGCCACACTCTATGTTCAAGCTGCAAGGCTAGAGTACATAATTGCTGCCCCACATGCCGCCAGGAGCTAGGAAATATTAGGTGCTTGGCACTGGAGAAAGTCGCAGAATCACTCGATCTCCCTTGTAGATACCAAATTTTGGGTTGTAATGATATATTCCCATACTACAGCAAGCTAAAGCATGAGAAGAACTGTAAACATCGTCCATTCAGCTGTCCTTATGCAGGAGCTGAATGTTCTATTACTGGTGACATCCCTTTCCTTGTGATGCATTTGAGGGATGACCACAAGGTTGACATGCATGATGGATGTACTTTCAACCACAGATATGTGAAATCCAATCCTCAAGAAATTGAAAATGCTACATGGATGTTGACTGTAAGTCCCTCTCTCACTCTCTTTCTGTATATAATGTCTTTTTTCTTCTCTCTCACAACGGACATGCATGTGTTCAATGCAGAAGCATTTGTTTGGAAGGGCTTGTCTAAGATTCTTAATTGTTTCATTGTACTAATCAACCGATCCTATTTCTTTCCCAATTTTGTTTCTTCTCCTTTTGAAATCAAAAGTTAAATTTTTTAGAACATGGCAGCTTATAGCAAAATGAAGTATATTTTTCTCAGGCTTCTGGACTTTTTCCCCCCGTTACGGGGTACCATTTATTTCGTGATTGGCTTTAAAGTGCAAAGGATGAGACTGAGTCCTTTTTACTTGTGGTTCACTTTATTCCCCCTAAATGTTTTTTTTTTTGGATTAATTTAGGTAATTTCATATCTGCTGTAGGTTTTCAACTGCTTTGGCAGGCAGTTCTGTTTGCATTTTGAGGCCTTCCAGCTTGGGATGGCACCTGTTTACATGGCCTTTCTTCGATTCATGGGGGATGATGACGAGGCAAAACAATTCAGCTACAGTCTTGAAGTTGGTGGTAATGGAAGAAAGCTGATGTGGCAAGGAGTACCCCGAAGCATTCGAGATAGCCACAGAAAAGTTCGTGACAGTCAAGACGGACTAATCATTCAGAGGAACTTGGCACTCTTTTTCTCAGGTGGTAATAATAGGCAGGACCTGAAGCTGAAAGTGGCAGGTCGAATATGGAAGGAGAATTGATATCAAATGATACATAATAGATCTTCAAATACACTATGGTTTGAAAAATTAAAGGCAGGTAGGAAAATTATCAGTTATCTATGTAAATGGGTAGTAGATATATGCTGCTTGCTTAAATTAAGATCACTTATTGATTTATTAATAAATTTATGATGGAAACTTTCTTTCAGAAATCTCCTCTCTTGTCTCATGATCTGCTTATGATACCATATCATAGTGCAAAGGAAGCCTTTTTCACAGCTTAAGAAAATTCATGATCAGCTCCATTTGTATGTCATTAAGGGGTCTTTGTTTTTTCAAAATATTGGCAACCATCAATGAAAGATTAGCTAAACAAAAAAGCCAATGAAGGCTAGAAAGAGAAGATCTACTACCATTGACATTGTGATTGATATAGTTAATATTTGACATCTCTAGGTTTAACTATATCAATTACAATTTCGGAACAAAAAATAACAAAAGAATTACAGAATATATAAATCATTGCAACGAAAAAAATAAAGAAAAAGAATAAATAGGCCTTTACTAAGTTTAAATCCTAATAATAGCAAGAATATGGATATATATATATATATATATATATATATATATATAAATAGGTTGCCAATCCAATAGGCATTTTTTTTTAGTTATGGATAGGTATTTTTTTTTAGCCGTTGGATCACCATCTAATGGTGATCTAATAACTATAATGAAATGCATGAAAAGACGTGCATCATTAATATTCTTTTTCTCTCTTATTTTTTACAATAGCTAAATTTTTATTGGCTAAATTGTAAAGTCCAATTGTTTTTCTCTCAAATTATTCTCCTTAATTTTGAAGATATTATTATCTTTTATTATTTAAAGTTATTCAAAAAATTAACTCAAATAAATAA
Organism: Parasponia andersonii; assembly: GCA_002914805.1. NCBI lineage: Eukaryota > Viridiplantae > Streptophyta > Magnoliopsida > Rosales > Cannabaceae > Trema > Trema andersonii. The sequence continues at coordinate 417,630 of JXTB01000090.1, forward strand.
TTTTTAAAAATTCTTAACTTCAAATATTATTTGTAAAGTCCAAACTTGATGAATTAAATTGCAAAAGACTCAAATTTTAGGATTTTTTTTTTCAATTTATCCTATTATGAAATAAAATTACAAAGAAGTCAATTATATTTGATGCTAAAGAAGATATCTCACTAGTATCCGTCTACATGGTCCAATTGATATATATATATATATATATAGACACTTTTTTTTTTCTCTCTCTATCTGAAGTATAGCTTTTTTATAAATTTAACATTATTTTTTAATTTGTACAAAATTAATATTTTATATTTTAAATATTTATAAATTTATATTTTTTATGTATAAATTAATTATAAATTTCTAATTATATAAATAATAACTTTAAACAGATAACATGAATTATTTAATTTATACACAAAAAAATATAAATTTTCATAAATTTAAAATATTGAGATATTATTTTGGAATGAACCAAATTAAAATTGCATAAAGATAATGCGTTATTGTATTTTTAAGAATTAAAAAAAAATGCAATCTCAAAGCAGAAGAATAGAAAAACCTTAAACCCAAATTATCGGAAAAATCCTTAAACCCTTAAAATTCTCTCTGTCTTCAACGCCGCCGCTCCAGTTGGGGCCTCCGGCCGACCAGTTTGCCGGTTGTCTCTCCTCTTCGCTGTCGGGTCTCTCTCTCTGAGTAAGATAGTCTATTGGGCTTTGCTTGGGTTGTTTGAAAAGGTTCAAATGCTATTGCTAAGCTTCAAATACTCTCCAGACGCCTCCCGTTGAGCCGGCTTACCCATCATCTGAGCGCCTTCAGTCCCTCTCACCGTCCTGGCATGTTGTTTGGCGCTTCTCTCTCCTTCACCACTATCAGGTATCTCTCCATACATGCACACACACACACACACATATATATACACACACACACACACACACTTATCTAATGAACTAAGTTAGATTCTTGTAAGTGAAGATTATATCTTTGTTAGCCTCTCTTTAGGGAAAATGAAGCGATTTGGCAGATTTGGTCCTAAGTCCCAAGAGCTGCTTTTCCGCTTTTTGGTCTTGAAAAACATATGTTTGCTTGCTATATATTATGAATTGTCACATCCAATTACGATACTCTATGGTGCATTTTATGATTTTGGCTTTGTTTGTTAGAAAAAGGTTCAATGCTTTTTTCGGGGTACATTGGGGATTAATGTTTCACTGTTTGAAACATTTTACTAGTCTTTGGTGTTTTGTATGCTTGTGTTGTTCGTTTTTTTTTTTTTCCCATTTGATAACTTTTTGTGTGTGTGTGTTTATGTTGCAGATCTTTTTTATAAGACTCAGGTTCCTCATTTGGCATAGTAATAAGAAAACTTTAAGATTGAAACTTAAACCAACAGGGGACAAGAATCACAAATTCGATAGCAATGCTTATAGCTCGAAGCCACTCTCTCACAAAGCTTAAGCACCTTTGTTCTATCTCTTTCTTTGTCCGTTCATTAGCAGTTCATTCTTCGTCACCTTTACATTCCACTTCTATCCCAAAACCTCATCATCATTACCCCATAGAATCTACTCCACTCCAATTCGCACTTTGCCAATATTTCTCGTCAATGCCTGCAACTTCTCTACCGAAACAATCTTTGCCCCTCACCCGAGATGGTAATTACAATGAAGCCACTTCCGAGAACCTTCTTGTCTGCCCTGGTTGTGGGGTTCACATGCAGGACTCTGATCCTCAACTCCCTGGCTTCTTTGTTAAACCTTTGCAGAAAGATCCCATGACTTATCGTTTGCGTTCCCATCTTCAACCCGTTGCAGAGGGGTCTGAGTTCTCAGATTTCCTTAAAAGGGGTGTTGTCATTGAGCCAGAAACCCGTGGCAGTGATGCTAATTTGGCTGAATTCAAGCATGAGAGGCCAGTGGTATGTGCACGGTGCCATTCGTTGAGGCATTACGGGAAGGTGAAGGATCCTACGGTGGAAAACCTATTGCCTGATTTTGATTTTGATCATACCATAGGGAGGAAGTTGGTATCCACGACAGGGACTCGCTCTGTTGTGCTTATGGTTGTGGATGCATCAGATTTCGATGGTTCATTCCCGAAAAAGGTTGCGAATTTGGTGTCGACAACAATCGATGAGCATTCAGCAGCTTGGAAGCAGGGGAAATCAGGGAATGTGCCTAGAGTGGTGCTTGTGGTGACAAAGATTGATTTGTTGCCGAGCTCGTTATCGCCAACGGGATTTGAGTACTGGGTTAGGCAGAGAGCAAGGGAGGGTGGATCTAACAAGATAACGAGTGTGCATTTGGTGAGTGCAGTGAGGGATTGGGGGCTGAAGAATCTCGTTGAGGATGTCATTGCTTTGGCCGGGCCAAGAGGGAATGTCTGGGCAATTGGGGCACAAAATGCCGGGAAGAGTACTCTGATAAATTCAATAGGAAAGCATGCTGGTGGTAAGGTCTCTCATTTGACAGAAGCGCCTGTTCCCGGGACAACACTGGGGATTGTTAGAGTGGAAGGTGTTCTTCCTCGTCAGGCAAAGTTGTTTGATACACCAGGGCTTTTACATCCTCAGCAAATTACAACTAGGCTGACAAGAGAAGAACAGAAACTTGTCCACATTAGCAAGGAGTTGAAACCAAGGACTTATCGGATCAAGGTAAGTCTACTTGAATATAATTTCCTTGGGGTATTGTTGAATTCTATGTCGTGACTTTTCTTCTTTGCTGATTTGTTGAGAGTGATATTGCACCTTTTTGTTGAGAGGGATATTGTGCCTTTTATGTGACTTTTCTCCTTTGCTGATTTGTCTGCTCTGCTGTGCAATTGTGATTGTCGCTTTTATTTCTTTCCTTTCCAAGTGTCTTCATGCTCTACCTTTGTTCTTAGTAGTACTATTTAAAAAAAGATTATGTGCTACTGTGTAATAATGTCTTCTTTTCTTTATTTCTTGTTGTCCTTTCTTTCTTTTTTTTTTAAATTGTTTTCATTTGTATACAGTAGTACTATTTTTTCTTTTCCCTCTCCTAATGAATTCTTTTCACATTGATCAGATAAGTTATGCAATACTTCTTGCACAGCCTAGATTTAAAGTAATCATTGAGTTGTTTCATAAATGCCCTGACTCATGTCTAATGATGTTGTTCTGATAGGCTGGTCATTCAGTTCATATTGCTGGTCTTATGAGGCTGGATGTAGTAGAATTATCGGTAGATTCTATTTATGTTACGGTGTGGGCATCTGTTTGTCTTCCATTACACATGGGGAAAACGGAAAATGCACGCGAAATGATAGCGGAGCATTTTGGTCATCAACTACAGGTATGATTTGCACTTGCTAAGAGTATAATGATTTTGCTTACTGTCACTTTTACCCATCTTGTAGAATATTCCCTGAACTGTTGTGGACAATTTTCAGGCACAATGATAACTAACATAAAGATGAATGTGATGTCAAAAATAAGATAAATCAAGAAATTTTACGGGGTCTAACATTTTGCACAAAGAGGAGATAAAAATTCCAGTCACAAAGATAACAAGTAGAGTACTAAATTTTTTCAACCTCATGAAGTGCTTCCCATTTTCTCTTTCTCAAAAAACATATTTTTCATCCCTACTTGCTTTGTATTTGCATGAGCACCCAGCTAAGGTTGCTCTTTGCATCTCTTACTATATCTGTGGTTTAGACAAAAATATTCTCATTTATCTTATTAGAAAGATGCATGATGTATAATGATAGGATGTATATTGATATACCCTTTTTAGTGGTCCTTATCTTAGCCACCAATTGGAGAATACCAGCTAAGGTTGCTCTTTGCGTCTCTTACTATATCTGTGGTTTAGACAAAAATACTCTCATTTATTTAGAAAGATGCATGATGTATAATGATAGGATGTATATTGATACACTGCTTTACTGGTCCTTATCTTAGCCACCAATTGGAGAAGATAGAGTTAAAGAGCTCGGGCAATGGCTGGGAAAGGAGTTTCGTGTTTCTGGCAATAGCTGGGACTCAAGTTCTGTGGATATCTCAGCTGCTGGTCTTGGTTGGTTTGCTATTGGACTCAAAGGAGAGGCTCTTTTAGGTGTTTGGACCTATGATGGAATTGATGTTGTTCTTCGCAATTCATTAATTCCTCAGAGATCACAGATTTTCGAAGTTGCAGGTTTTACAGTCTCCAAAATCGTCTCCAAGGCTGACCAGACTTCAAATAAGTCATTGCGCCATAGTGAGAAGAGGAAAGAAAGCAACCCAAAAGAAACTAAACCAGCTGAATCATCACTGCTATCAACCAATGCTGAGCTAGTTTCTTGATAGCACTGGCTGCATGGTAGGGGAAGAAATATATACCAAAATATGGCGAGGATAATCACGGACAGAAATCATCACTCAGGCAGAGATTCTTAAGAGGAAGAGAGAACCAGCCGTGCTATCTACAGTCGGACATCATCTTCCGACTTCTAAGCAGGCAGATGGTGATCAGATCTAATTCTATTTGAGACTTAAAATGTTTGTACTTGGCTGGGAGCTATTGAAAAAAACACTACATGCAACGGAGACGAGTGTATGGAAGATTGGGACTCTATCCAGGGTGTGGTATTTGCAACTTAACTGGTATTATAGTTGCCAAACCTCAGTTGTAATGTTAGTATGAAGAGTTATGGGAGTCAGTATTGTGTTAATAATTGCTTCTGTCATCGTAGGGGCCTAAAATTTTGTCATGTTTTGGTGGTTAGTCTTAGTAACTCTCCACATATATTTATTGGTTACAAGAGCTTTCATCAAAGCTGTACGAGATTTTTTTTAGTATAGTTATCCTCGACTATTTGTGGCATGAATTTATGGCACAAATGGTCCTAAATTATTCAACTTGCGGCAATTTAATTCTCAAAATTGTGATTGTGACAATTAAGTTTTTGAATTTTCTAATTTGAAATAACTTGGTCACTTGAATGTCTACATTGTAACGGTTAAATTTCTGATAAAAAAACATACATGCGGACCACTATATTAGATTTTAATAAAGTTTGGTACTGAATACATACGTGTGAGGGCCACTATATTAGGTATTCAGTACTTATCAGATTAAACAACTCAATTTTTTTTCCATTCGTGATTTTATTCTTGCATTTCCTAATCTCTGTATCAAATATTTTATCGGAGGCTCATAAGTCATCAAGGACCACTATAACCTTCATTTTAGGTTTTGTTTTGTTTGTTTTTTTTTTTTTTTGGCATTTATGGGTTTATGGCTGCATTTTGATTGGTATTGGGTACCAAACATTAATATGAGAAAAAACAAAGCCAACCAATCCCCGTATGGCCAAATCCACATGGCTAAATTAATGCACGTTTACTGGAAGAGGTTGATGTTGTATATGTTTGATTCAAGTTCAAGCTGCTTAATTTCATCCTTGAAAGTTGAAACTGATCAACTCAGGATGGGACATGCTGTGTAAATTTCTTTCAAGCACATTGGCTTTATATAATCATAGTTCCCTTTTTAATTAATTCTAGTGTTTTATACATACAAACCTTAATCATCTAGACTTGGCATTAGGGATGTTATAAATAATCGATAAGTATAGCCCAAGTTGATATTGCTTTCCTGGCCTTCTGATGGATTCCTTTTTTACTATAATATATTGACACACACACACACACGCACACATATATATATATATAGGTTGCCAATCTAATAAGTATTTTTTTTTAACCCATAGTAGGTATTTTTTCTTTAGCTATTGATCCCAATGACTATAATAAAGTGCGTAAAAAGACGCGCATCATTGTTCTTTCTCTCTCTTACTTTTTATAATAAAAAAAGTGCATGCTAAATTTTCATTGGTCAAATTAATATCTATGCATAGATAAAAAAAAATACTTATTTGGTGCCCATATATATATATATATATATATATAGGATAAATGTATCTGCCTAAGTTGATAAACTCAATAGAACTAATTAATTAATGTTCTTTGTATAGATTCCAAAAATACTTATTTGGTGCCCATATATATATATATATATATATATATAGGATAAATGTATCTGCCTAAGTTGACAAACTCAATAGAACTAATTAATTAATGTTCTTTGTCTAGATTCCAATGATATATAAGATAAATGTATCTGACTAAGTTGATAAACTCAATAGAACTAATTAATTAATGTTCTTCGTCTAGATTCCAATGATTCCTTTTTCAAATTAATGAAGATAATATATATTTATATATATTTTAAAATGAAATTTAATTAATGACCACCACCTATTACAAATTTAAAGAAAAACACTCTATCAAGATTTAAACTCCTGATTTCTCAAAATTACACACACATTCCTCTGAACTAGCCCAAATGAAAATAATATATATAATTAGCTGTTTAACAATAAAATATTCTGGAGTGAGATTTCCTGTAAAAGTCACCGCAAATATCTAGCATTGTAATTATCATATTGATATATGTATTTTTATATTATTATGGCCCAGTTGTATATGACAAGAATACCAAAAGTTTGGTTCTAGAGAGAGGAAGAAACTTCATAAAAGAACAAGTCAGAGAGAGAGAGAGGTTCGCAACATGCGTCTACATGGGCCAAAACCATGCAACTGCAGAGTTTCCAATCATTAAATCAAATATAATAGTCAACGCTAACAAGTTGAGATAATTTTAAATTTATGATCAATATAATATAATACCGCACACGGTTCTTTCTTTCTTTTTTTTTTTTTTTTCAAATTGCTTTGAAACTAAATTATTTAAAAAGGTGATGCAAATTCGAATTTGACAGCTATAATCTCCAAATTTTTAAATTCTCATTGTTAAAAAGAGGCAAAAAATTGTAAGAAAGGATCTAATAGTTAGATTTCCTGTCTACTTAGTTTGTAAATTCAAATACATATTTTTTTATCTTTAAAAAGTACTTATTATGAGCTAATAGAACCATAATGGTTGGACGAGACAACTAAACACTTTCTTTACTTGCTTCCCAAAAGAAAAAATATTTATGTACCGAGTACTATATACTAATAAAAAATACACAACTTATAACTCATAACTTATTATTAAATTTAGAAATCAAAATTATATGCATTTATTAGTTTATGACGTTAAACATTGAGCAGCTTAACAATTTTCTATTGGAAATTGTCTGTTAAGAAAATAATAATAAATTACATTTTGCATTTTTTTCCTTATAATATTGACCTCTTGGAACAAATTTCTCCCTTTTGATTTTGATGTGTTTCTCGGTTTCTCTAAATTGATAGTGAGAAACATGTTAATAATTGATTAAATTTTAAATTTCATTTCTATCGTAATTGTAATCAATTACGTAACGTCATGTTATTAAAGGTATAAAATCCAGAAGCCTTAAGACACACATATATATATATATAATTTAAATAGTTTCTATTATTGTCTCAGATGATTGCTTCTTTTTTTCCATATTATATTCCTCTTCGTAAGAGAGTTTCATTCCTTTTTTTGTCTTATAGCAAATCAAAAAAAAAAAATTGCCAAAATGGGTATAGCTACCAAAAGAGTATGGCATCAATAATAAGGCAATAGAAAGTAAAGGAGAGAGAAGAAAAATAATGTTTTTTGTTTTTATCTGAATCAATATAAAAGATGAATCTCACACTGTCACGTCATCACCCTCAGAAGCTGCCACGTGGCCACAATTATTTGGCGGCCCAAAACTAAGATCTGAATATTCAGAGTATATATTACACCAACGGTTTTGGTTCGAAATTTAATTTACAGTTATGTCCCCTCTATTCATTTTCAGATATTTATTTATTTTTTTTTTCCATTTTTTTAATATCAATATATATACGTAACATTACACAATCTGAGTCTGAAACTGAGTAACTGAGTGACTGAGTTGGGAGCGAGTTAAGATGGATGGGAACTCAGAGACGATGACGAGTCGAAAAGCACCGCTTCTGGGGAGAACGAGTGAGAGCGGTAGACGGAGTCGGCGACTGAGTCGGAGGTACTCGGTTAACTCGCTCAGGACCGAGTTCGTGTCTAGGCTGCCGGAGAAGGTCCGTTCTGGTCACGACGTCGAGTCCAGTCCCTACGATGTCGACCTGTCTCGGACCAAAGGCTTGAGCTCAGGTCTGTCGAAATGGAAATTTTTCTGTTTGGTTACTGAGAAAAATGCGCCCAAGAAAATGAAAATTTCTTTGTTTCTTTTTATTCACGAAAAAGAAAATGGTAATGAGGTATTAGAAAATGTGAAAAGTAAGAGTATGTTTTCTCTTTTATTTTCCTTTCTTTTTGTTTTATATACGCATATTTGAGACTGGTATTGGCTGATTTTGTTTGTTGTGAACACGAAAGGGAAAAAAAAATGTGCTTTTGTTGTTTTCGTTTGATCAATTTTCAGGGGAAACAAACAGAGGTTTTGTTTCTGGTATAAGGGCATTGTTTGTTTGGTGAGAAAATGGGGGAAAATTATTCCTTTTGTAGTCATAATTTGATTCTCTAGTTATATGAATTGATTATCAAGAAACCATGAAAAAAAAAGAGAGAGAAAATTTGGAGAGTGGGTATTTTATTTTATTTATACACTTTCTTACAAAGGATCTAACTTTTTTTTTTCTTTCTTCAAATTATAGGTGAAAAGGAATACTATAAAAATCAATTTTCGACTCTGAAATCTTTTGAGGAAGTTGACTCAATAGTGGACTCAGAGGGTGTTGATGAAGATGATCTTGAAGAACAAGCCCAACATGAAAGAGCCATGAAGATTTCCAACTATGCAAACATAATTCTCTTGGCACTTAAGGTATATGGGTGTTTGCTGTTAGAAATTTAGAAGGAAGCATTGAGTTTCAAAGAGCTTTTATAGCTCCAACAGAATCTGTAATGCTTTAGATTATGAATGAAGCTAATAAGGTCCATGTATAACAATTTTCGTCATTGTTGTCTTGTATCATATATTCTACTCTTATCGTCTTACACAAAATCTTTCATGTTGGATTTATGTGTTAAACAAGTTTTTGATCATGTAAAGTAGTTTCATTTTCTTGCCATGTTTTAGTAAAATATCCTTGAGAATGCACAGAATTATGTTAGGCCACGCAAAGGGCCTCGTTTAGTTTTGACGGCATGATAACACTGTATGGCTGTATAGCAAATTCATAGTTTGTTTCCATTTTTTATAGGAAAATAAACGTTGTGTACATTGTTTTCATTTCATAAAACTAACAACTTATATTTCAATTTGTAGATCTATGCTACTATAAAGAGTGGGTCCATAGCCATTGCGGCATCAACGCTGGATTCTTTACTTGATCTCATGGCTGGTGGCATACTTTGGTTCACTCACCTGTCAATGAAAAGTATCAATATTTATAGATATCCCATAGGAAAATTGAGGGTGCAGCCTGTTGGCATAATCATTTTTGCTGCTGTTATGGCTACACTAGGTATGACTAGTACCTTAATTTATTGATCATTTTTGTCGAACTTTCTCTTTTATCATTCATTTCCTCCCCCACAGTAAGAAAATACAAAGAGTATTGACTGAGCAATGACAAGGCACAGGCACATAACCATAATTTGATTTAGCAAAGAAGGACGTGTCTATTATGTCCAATTAGATACAGATAGGAGCTTAGGAGGTAATTCCTGTTGCATCCTACTTCTGCTCTTAGGGAAGAGTTTTCTGCTTATAGGTACTGAAATGATAAAACGATGCTTATAAAGTTCTTCTGTTAGAGAATTTAATACATAAATTGCATGTTGGAGTTGCATAGGAAGGAAAGATCCATTGCTTTATGAAAAGGTAGGCAGAAGTCTATTTGTAGCTCCAGTCATTTTAGATTATATTATTTTGAATTCGCATGAGAATGAAGTAAAATGTTTCATTAATAGTAGGATTATCAACTTGCAAGAGATTCATATTCCAAATTATCTGGTAGGGAAAAAAAAGAGTAATATTTCATGCTCATTTCGTAAACGCATCTTGATGTTTTTTAGCCCCACAAACTTCAGAGTTTAGAACTCAATGCTTCAAACATCAGACATCCTAGCAAACTCAGAGAGGGTGTCCTTAGTGTTTAAGTATTCTTAGGTTGACTTCGATCCTATATAAAATATAATTTCCGATTAAATTTCTACTTACAGGCTTTCAGGTATTCATCCAGGCTGTAGAACAGCTAGTTAAAGATGAACCTTCTGAAAAGATGTCATCGGACCAGTTGGTGTGGTTGTACTCAATCATGATATTTGCCACTGTAGTAAAGCTTGTGCTCTGGGTTTATTGCAAAAGCTCAGGAAACAAGATTGTCCGTGCCTATGCAAAGGTCTTTTACTCTCTCTATCTCGGTTTTTATTTTACTCCATCGTACTTCTTATTAATTTCATACTACATTTATTTTTTGGCCACATGGATTCTTAAATTCTTACAGTGCCAATTACCAGGATCACTATTTTGATGTGGTAACGAATGTTGTTGGATTAGTTGCTGCTGTCCTTGCTGACAAATTCTACTGGTGGATTGATCCAGTTGGTGCAATTGTGCTTGCTATATACACAATAACAAACTGGTCTGGAACTGTTATTGAAAATGCAGGTACCTTTTCGACCTCTTGGCTCCTTTTGTCTCCAAAACTTTCTAGACTTGGAGAGAAGTATAGATTTCAACATCTATGCAACATCATCCTCTTCATCTTTTTTTCTTTTTGGCCTTCTTTTGTTTCTTGTCAGATCTGCAAATTCATTTTATTAGATTATCGGCCATATAAACTAGAAATATTTCCAAATGTTTTAATCTTTAAAACTAGTTTTAATGTATGGCATCTCGATGCAGTTTCACTCATTGGACAATCAGCTCCTCCTGAAGTCTTGCAGAAGTTGACTTATCTTGTCATAAGGCACCCTCAAGTTAAGCGTATTGACACTGTTCGTGCTTACACATTTGGTGTTCTGTATTTTGTGGAGGTTAGTTCAATATTAAAAGCAGTTCTGGTTTTCTCTGTCTATACACTTTAGAATTGTACCGATACACTTAACGAATTTTTAGGATCCTTAGAACTCCAAGGCTTGGTGGATTTGAAAGAGTCTTAAAACCTTAGCTCACATTAAAAGAAGAAAAAGTATAATCAGACTCTTTATGTTTTTTCAGTCAGTGAGGCTTGTTTACTATAATTATCATAAAGGAAAACTTTACATGTGATCTTACTCTTCAAAACTTAAGAAAACTATTATGTTTGTCGAAACAGGTTGACATTGAACTCCCAGAGGACTTGCCCTTAAAAGAGGCACATTGGATTGGAGAAACTTTGCAGATAAAGCTTGAAAAACTTCCAGAAGTTGAGCGGGCATTTGTTCATCTCGACTTCGAATGCGAGCACAAACCAGAGCATTCTGTACTTTACAAGCTCCCGAGTTCTCAGCCTTAATTTTGATGTTATCCAATCTCGGCCTTAATTTTGACGTTGCCCAAGTTCCATAGTAAAATACAGGCTCGCTTTCTATCTGTAATGCTCTGATCCTATATTATGAGAAGATTCAGGTTGCTTATTTGTGCCCCTATATTATGAGAAGATTTCCGGGTTGCTTATTTGCAAAATTTCAATAGTCAATCGGTTTTCCTGTGGGTCTCATGGCATACAGACAAAAGAAGGTATAACTTTTGGTCAATAAGATTAAAAAGTCACTTTTGTTAATTATTACATTTAACAAGAACATTATCCTGTTTTTACAAACTAACCCGTGGTTTTTGAGTGTGATCCCGCAAGTTAAAAACTATTGGCTCTTGATTAAGAGCAATACTATGTTGCACTGACTTGAATACAATATCGAACTAATATTAAAATGCTTACTTTCCATGGGACGAAAAAAGGCGACATGTCGTAGAAAATTTCTCAAGTTAAAATGACGACGTATATTTCAAGTAAAATTATTAATACAAAATCCAGAGCAAGTCTTCTGTATATTATCATTTTCCTCAGACTGAATTGGGAATTGGATGCACACTGTGCATTTATTTTAGTTTTTATAATACGTAGACAACGTGATTGAACCTATATTAGAGCTTTCAAACAAAGCATAACAAAGTACCGCAAAAAGTCACAGAAAAAGTCTGATAGCTATAACTTCAAATCCAGCCAAAGTTTCCTTAGGTGCTATAACTAAAGCACAAAATTGACAAAAATAAAAGTCCACCTCCCTCAAAATTAGTTTGTTATGTATTTAGATGGGAGCCATATCTTGACAAAACAACCTATACAGGTCTTCAATAATTTGACCATTCTAACATGATATACAACCAAAGGGTAAAACCTTTTGTCTGAGCTTCAAAATTGTAAAAACAGATTTATGAATTTGGTAATAGCCGACCGTTGTACATCTTATCAAGTAACTGTCTTGCATCAGGTCTCCTGAGAAGTCCCTTGTTATTTGGTAAACCAGTCCCTAAACAGACCGGGCAAACAAGTTTTCCCCGACCTGCCCACGACGATGAACAATCAATCGTCAAAGAAAACACATTACATGAGCAAGATAACAATGTGATTGAAACATATGAAATTCCACGCATTAGTTGCAATGTGTTTCCTTTCATTGGAGTTGGCAAGCATATTGAATAAGAAATAACCAACATTTGAGATATGAAACTTAGAATAGGCAACAAATGAAAGTGTGGGACAGAACAGAAAACATACCATAACAATTTGGACATTCTGTGAACTCGTAAACATCTTTGGCTCGTTTTCTATTCAGAGCTTTCCATTTTCCTGTACCACCACACATATCACCTAAACAAAAGCAAAAAAAATATTTAAAAAAAAAGAACATTTCATAGACAATAGGGGTAACAAAAGTAACGCAAAGGAAAAAACAAACAAACAAACCAAAAAATTTGTCCGGGTGAAGCTATCTTAATATTTAGTTTCCCCTAGATTTGTTTCCTTGATTGAAAGGAAGAGAAAATATATACATCATACTACAAAGTGCTAACAGAATTCAGATGCATCCTATGTTCTATGCTTTCTAGCACACCATTTTTTCCCCTCCCAAAAGGAAGAGGAAAGATAATCATAATTTGAACTTTAAAACATGAATGTTAAGGGGTCAGAAGCTCAAAGCAAAAAAATTTCTCCATTCAGGAGCTAAAGCAAAAATATCACTCAAAACCGTTGTTTTGCACTTGATTTGGTTAAAATAAAAATCGATAACAGATGGAGAATCAATATGCCCCCATAAAGAAAAAGTTAAGGCTTTTACTTTGTTTACAATCATGCGTCAAAAGAAATACAGAATTCAGATACAGTTCACATTTCAAGAAAAGAAAATTGGATTACTGAAATTGGTACTGTAACTGTATCTTTCAACCTATACAGTTTAATCTAGTGCATAAAGGATATTTGCATAAAGATCAATCAATATAAGAAACTAAATTAAGAGTCCAAATAAATGCAATTCATTGACAAGCCCCAGATGAAACAATATCATGCACATGAGTAAACAAGAAGGACATATAAAAACAGCGAACTTCACACTTACAAAGTACAGCACCACTGCCACCACAATTTCGACATACAGGCTTGTCCCTTCCATCCATTGTAGAGGCTTTGGCTTTGGAAGTAGAGGTGCCAAAATCATTTAATAATCCGACAGTTGAACACAAACATGTGAGACAAAAGCGCCGATTCATTGCCAACTGAGATCTCTGTGTTCAGAAAGGAACCTATATTGGAGTTAAATTAAAGCTTACGATTTCAAATTTTGCATCCTCTTAACTGCACCATAATATTGTAAGCATGTCAAAGCTAAAGTACAAAGCAAAAGTACAGCCTGTGGTTTCAAATTTTTGTATATCCTAACTGTAGAATAATATTGTAAACATATTAAAGCTAAAGTACCAAGCAAAACTCCCCGAAAAACTAAATCATGACCACATGAGACAAAACCTTCATCATTAATAGAGATAGTACTTTGTCTCGTGAAGATAGTGAGTAATCTCTTTCTCCATACAACAGGTACGGGGGTGTTAGTGCACCATCAATTTGGACTTCAGAGAAATCGTAGCAGATTAATAAACCATTATCTAACATCAACAAAATACGCATGCAGCGGGGAGAACAGGGACGGTCATGCAGCAGGAACTTCACCAAACAAGCGCAAGCAACACGAAAATCGCCTACAATCGGCACCATTTGTCCCTTTGCTTCTTATAACACCACGTTTGGTTGGGGAAAGACGAAAAACCATGCAATCAGTGCTAATTAAATGGATACCAAAATGCATGGAACTCTTACCTTCACAGGCTTTGAAGATTCACCTGGATCCCCAGTACCGCAGCTCTCATTTTCCAGACTGGATCTCACATGAAGCCCTACTGTCTTCGAGTTCACTACCAAGTTTAGGCAAGCAAATAGAGGTTAAGTTATTTCCCTCTTACAAAACATCTCCAAGGAAATGAATCAAATATTGTTTATAACGGTTATGAGTGACAATAGATGGAATGTGTGTTGAACATCCAGTGGACATAAATTAACCCATCAAAGCTGCTAATATATATATATATGTATATAATCTCAATTCTGCACTTGCTTGAGATATTTGAATTTGAAATACAAAGATTGACTTTATAAAAGTAAATAACAAATACAGAATGGCACATCCGAATTCAGGAGTATGGAGCACTAAACCAAGAGCCACAGAGCCACTCATTATAGATTACAAAGAAGCAAAAGAAACCCATTCCATTATAGGTATAAATCATCTAATAATTTAAGCCGAACACGATAGAAGTGTATGATTGCCCGGAACCTCTTCCTAGTACCTACCAGGGGCTAACTAGAGAAACGAGAATCCACCCACAAATGGTGACAACAAAGCAAACTAGTAAACACCATCCTCCTAAAATGGCTGGTTATTCACAATTCTCAACAAGTTCATTAAAGGCTACTTGTACTTAAATATATCTATATATCTATACATATATATATATATATAGAGAGAGAGAGAGAGAGAGAGAGAGAGAGAGACAATTACTTACAGTAGGAAAGTGAGGGTTTTGACAGGCGTTGTGGGATAGCTGAGAGATGAGAAGAAGAAGCCATGTTCTCCCTCTCTGTGGGTGGCTTTTTTTTTTTTTTTTTTTTTTTCTGGGACACAGAACGAAATCTAGTTTTGGTGTAGATAATTTAGGAGCTCATATATTGCACTGTCCTTGCTGGCAGTTATCCTCTTCCCCATTGGCTCACCCAGATTTGTTATTTTTAGTAATTTTTAGAGAGTGTATAAATGGGAAAAAAAAAAAGCTTCGGATTCACCTTCCGACCTTTCATTGAAAAAATTCTTTTGTAAAATTAGATCTTTCATTTATTTTATTTTTTTGGGGAGATCAACAAATATGCTCCTAAAAAGCAAAAAATATAATCCTCCAATTGAAATGCTCATTCTCCAAGGAAAAGAACTTAGTTAGAATTATTTTTTACTAAAGTGAATTTTTTACGTGCGTTTTGAAAATGATTTTTCTAAGTATCGTAATATTGCGTCGTGATACTTATATTATCTGTAATTATAAAATTATAATCCTAATGATGCTAATGATTTGAGTGATTAGAACAAAAATATATAAAAATATAACACATTTAATATTCTTTCTCTATCTACCTTTTCACCACAAAAAAGTGTGTAAAATTGTGTAAAACAAACACTTATACATAGACTAAAAAACAAATAAAAAAAAAACCCAATGGGATACACACAATTAGAAAACAACACTTTCGAGTTTCCACTTTTTTACACGAAAAAACCTTATATTTTGGAAATTCTAATCCAAACCTTTCAAAGTAATTCCTAGTTAACGCAATAAGTAAAAATTAGTCCATGAAATTACAAATTTATCCTCCATAAACAAGAAAACTCAAAACATATATAAGTGATATTTACATAAATATACCCTAAACCATGGCTATTACGTTACCAAGCCATGGCAACTCCCAATCTGGGCATAAACCATTACGGGTCCATTCTAGTCACGGGCAGATGCCTCGAAGGAAAACCTTACCAAGTAAAAACTCTAGCTGCACCACCGATTCACCGAACATAATATCCATGCGAATTCAAGAGCTATGACTATCTAACCACATTAAACTTAGGCCTCAGTCTCAGAGGTGGCTAAGCCAAGACCATTTTTGCTTTGGAGGTAAAGGACGTGCTTATCATTCTAATTGCATTCGGATATAGCATATCAAAAGCTGGCTATTACTTCTCCCGGAAGTTGAGTTTTTTAATTTCATATTATTGAGAGTTAAAAGGTTCAAAAAAGAAGCAATCTTAAAGTTTTTTTTTTTTTTTTTTTTTTGCATTATAATTTCAAATACAAATTTTGGTACTACCATCGGTCCATCGTTCTTACCAGAATCAAAGTTGTTTGAAAAATAAAATAAAATGAAAGAAGACATATTTCTTAACTTACAGGCACTGGCATGTAAGGAGTAATTAGGAGCTAATTAGATTCCAGACCATACAACATAAACATCTGTGTCGCCGCAGCTCAACCCCAGAAATAATATTTCTGCTGCTGCAAGTAATTTTTTAAAGGCTACAACCATTTTTACAAATAAAATGAGAAACCCAACTAAGGGGAAAACGTTACACAAAAATTTATAGAATGTAGAAACCCGACAATCGAGTCAAGATACAGTTCGGCCGTAGCATAGAGAAGCAAGATACAGATTCTTGGCCCATTTCTCCTGAAAACAAAACCAAAATCCAGGTGATGAGATGTATTATAAAGTTTCTCTCTCTTCAGTCCAGAGGCACGAACGAAAATGCCAACGACCTTCACCTTTAAAATTTTACTTAAAATTAAGGTTCATACCTTAACATGTGTGCTCGGAAACTGTGAAGTACGCAAAGTTTCCTGAGTTTCATCCCCAGGTTTACGCCTGGGAATGCTAAGAATAAGAGCAGATTGGTCCCAAGTTGCAGCTACAGATGTAATACGGTAACCATTGTCCCAGCGTCTATGAATGCCCTCGCTTGGATAGAGAAAATCAAGCTCCACAACCTACAAATAGCATAAAGACAATGTACAGAGCAATTAAGAGAAGCTACCATGAACACTAATGAAGTTAGGAAACCCTTTTATCTATAAATCACTTGACCAAATCGCAAAGACACATCCACAAGGCCGAGAGACTAGAGAAACGTTAAATTAACATCATGCATGCAAAATGTGGTCCAGTACTTGGCCCAAATATACGAAAGAGAACATTCAAAATTCCACAAGAAAATAATAATAATAGAACACAATAGGAGGAACAGCATGAACTGAGATAAGATGGGTAAAGCTTGACCTGATCACTGAAGCCAGCATTGCGTGACATGACAACACCCCATCGGCTCCCAGCGGTTGCCATTGAGGTCACATGAAAGCCTTCTCTCCATTTTTTATTGATCCACTTAAAGGGAAATGAATCACTTACTTTGTAAGACTGTTGAGAATATTGGGTTCCTGTACGATCAAGACTTCAGAAAAGTACATAGATTGGAGTATGCACATTTTAGAAAGGTACGGAAATATTTTTGTGTCCCCGCATATGTCTTTTTACTTGTTGAGAATATTAGGTTCCTGTACGATCAAGACTTCAGAAATGTACATAGACGGGAGTATGCACATTTTAGAAACATATAGAAATATTTTTATGCGTCCGCACGTCTTTTTACATGGGAGATCAATGGAGGTTTAACAAGCTCAATTTAGGAGATAACCATCTGCCATCCCAATGGAGATGGGATACAATCACAAGCCTTCAGCATAGGGAAATATTTTACCTACGATGCCAACCTGAACTTCATATCTACCATGCTACTTCCCCCAACAAACCCATGAGTTAAGAGCTTCCAAATTAATAGAAACATTAAAAGCAATGGAAAACAACAAAACCAGTTTAACACATTTAATAGGTCACAAATTTTCCCCTCTCTTGGCCAACAACTTCAAAGACCAAGTTAAACCTGAAATACTAGTAAAGTGGTAGGCTACTAATTCAAATGAGAAACAAAAAGCAAATGGTATTAGCATCAAAGACTATGAAAACGAGAAGATGGAAAAACTAGTTGGACCCAGGCTTTACTCATGTGAAAATAATTTCTAAAGATGCTTCGGAGCAATCACCCAGAAACTCGGAAAGAATCTAACAGCTCTTGGAAAGGCAAAACTTCATTGGAAATATCAAACAGGCAGGAGCAAGAGTAAAAAGCTAAAATAACCAACTAATAATTGTAAAAACAAACCTTTCGACATCACAACAAGTGAGCTTCCATTGTTGGAACCCGCAATAGAACTGATGTAATAGTTCTTCTCCCACTGCTCCATAATCCATTCCTGTGTATTGGAACAGAAAGTGAGTTTGATTGTTGAAGGACAGTATCTAACATGACTACAAACAATGAAATTTGGGTACAAAAACATGCCTTGTGTAAGAAGAAGGATGATAGTTCATAAACTTGGCTTGTAAAACCGGTCCCAGCATCCATAATAAGAGCCCAAAGATTGGAACAAGATGACACACAACTTATTAGTAGGCCATCTGCAACACCTTTCTCCACGTGTTGTGCCAACCTTGTGTCAGCCACATTGTAATGGTACCTAATTACACAATAATGAGCAGGTAGTCAGGCAACAAAAAAAATCAACAGAAAATAGAATTGTCATATACAAATGGGTACAACCCATGGTAGAGATGTTTCAAGAAATCATTCTCTCTTTTCATTCTTTTTTACACATGTTGGCTCATGGATAAACCACATACTTGTAGTGAGGAAAAGAAATACAAAAACATATACAGTCGTTAATTTCAAAAGCCTAGTAGCATCCTTAATTCAGGAACCGTGTTATAGTGCTTTGCAAGAAAGACATGCAACATAATAAGGCTCATCTAATCACAAGATGGTGTTTAGCAGGAGTAAAAACTTCCAAGATATACTTGAGCAGCATCAAGGTAAAGTGGAATGCTTGCTTAAACAACATAATGCAGTTGCTTCATAATGTAATTGCTTATCCACAAAATTCCTTAATTTTCTATAAGCAAATATTATGTAATTAAAAAATATAAACTGAGAACCCTAGATGGATTTAATTAAACCAAACAAAAATGCGCACACCAGTTTGCCAATGTAAAGACAATTATATGCATCTTCCAAGCATTTTAAAAATTAAAACAAATGACAACAAAAGTAAAAACAGAAGCAGCTAAATTCTTTATTTCTTGTATAATAAAAAGAGTAGTAGCAGTATATTATTATTTCATTGGATTTATCCAGGATAATCACAACAAGTAAAAGAATCATTCAAATGTGAAACAAATAGTGAATTATGTAACATAAAACTCAAAACAAACTATTTCAAGGGTACAAACTAAAAATCAAATAAGGCAAGACAGAGTTGCACCTCTGTTTCATTGGAAGCCTAGCATTGTAGACTGAAATCCATTGTGTTGCAGGCACTCCTAGACGAACCTTCTTCCTCGGTTGCCCATCATCGTCTTCCTCGATATTCAATCTACCCCGTTTTTGTCCAACTTGACTAATAATCTAGCAATGATTACAATGAAATGAGGAACATGTAAATGATATAATTTATATTGAACAAGCATATATACCGAGTTGAAGTTCATCCATATGTATAAACTGTTTTACCTTTTGAGCACCATCAATTTTTAGTGGTCTGCCAGCAGGATTTGATCCAATTAAACCCTCGAATAGAGATATTAGTTTTGAATAGTTGGGCTCTTCATCAAATTTCATGTTCACCACAATCTCAAGAAACTGCTTAAGAGGTGCAGGGCAGAAGCAGCACAACAATTCAGGCGAAGTTGCCATCTTTTTCTTGCAAACTAAAAATGATTTGTTATCACCCTGAGAAGTGAGAATAGCCAGAAAGAAAGAGAATCAAAACAAGTTTGGCACTTGATGAAGGGAACAACTAAGATCAATATATACTCTTAGAATATGGTGCACCTGATAACCTTGCCATGGTAACCTGCCTCGGAGGAGGAAAATCAGTGTATATGCAAGAGATTCAAGATCATCTCTTCTACTAGCAGTTCTTCCCAAGTGCGCATGAACACTAGCATATCGAACAGTGCCTCTGGGGATTGAGCAAAGAAAAATTATTGCGCAGTGTTAAAGAGCTACATTGAAAACTATTACCTAAAACGAGCGATCAGTAATTCACCTAAACATGTCGGGACGCTGATCATATTCAACATGCAGCCCATTCGAGCTGTCCTTCCACTTTGTTGCTGAAAAATCATGCAACGACAAAGAAGACCATAAGAATATGAAGTACATAAACAACTATAAACAAACTATAAAGATTAAAAGATTTTACTTGCCTAGTCCAAGATCAACAAGAAATAACTTCTTCTCTTGTGCCGTTGATGGCTGACCAAGCAAGAAGTTTTCTGGCTTAACATCTCCATGCACATAACTGATATAAAGAGTGATGAGTAAAAATATTGTGACTCACTAAAAAGGGGAGGGAAAAAAAAGCTGTAAAGAAAAATTATAAAGACTCCCCCCCCGGGGGGAAAAAAAAGACAAGAACCACACACCCACACACACACACACAAAAGAAAATACATGTACATACCCTCTTGAATGCATCTTCTCTAGGATTGATAGCGACTCAACAGCAATACAAGCCACCATTTCTGCAGACATGCTGTAGCAACAGCCAACAATGCAAGAAGTTTTGAGTAGAGAATGTTTAAAATTAGGTCTCTCTAAGTGTAAGTCAAAATAATAAAACCACTCCCAATTTTCTAGCAGATATAATCATTTTAACACCACAAGCATGTCTTAGAAGCATATCAACACCAAAACTATGGCACATATGAAATTTCGGTTGCTCTCAAAGCCTTGAACAAGCCCAACCACATAGAATATTCCTTTTCAGTTTTAGGATGGCCACTGGCAGCTTATACATCTACCTTAATTTAGCTTAGACGTATTTAATCAGTTTAATGGATCAAGGATGCTTGGCTTCGTAATCATAGAATTACACTGGGTTCTTTAAGACTACATATTTGTTTTACATGGTAAAATACTTAAAAGCTTTGCCTCTGTTAACAATTCTTCAAAAAATAAAAATATTTGTTGAGTTTTTGGATTGTGTAGAAAACTCCCAAATTTGATATTAGGTTGTCATCTTAATCCTCCATGACAAATTTAAAAATTTAAATTCAAAAACAGCAGTAAATGAACAGGGAAGCCTCATGTGTAAGAAGGGTCAACAAGACAGCTTCATATGATCCAAAATACTTACGCCTGCCCTGAAGAGTTCCATACATCCCACAAGCTGGGTCCTAGCATGTCCATAACCTACAAATACAAATTACACCAAGATAGTTCAATTAGTAAATCATAACAAAAAAGATAAACATCCAATGATATAAAGGATATAGGATAGACTAAACGTTCATCATACCATTACATAGTAATCTCCCTGTCTTCCTTTATAATGAACTTTAGGCACTCCGTGGCTACCACCAAGGGTGCTGTTTAACAAAAATCAAGATTAAAATATCATCAGTCACTAAAGATGTGTCTTTCTGTGCTATATGATATGATAGCAAAATAAAGATAACAGAATACTCACTTGTAGACTTGCCACTCATAGGGAGGGCCATAGTTACAACCTTTGCTGTTCCTATGCTCAAATTTTAGAGCAACCTGATAAGTATAAATTCAAAAAAAAAAAAAAAAGCATCATGTCATTTTTCAAAAACAACACGAAAATCCATTTTGACAAAGATAAGCTTCTACAAATACATGGAAATTTTAGATTAACTAACCTCCACTGCTCCCGGACCGGTTGAGCGATCATTACCCCCTGAAACACGACGACCAACAAACACCTGTCCAAACCCACCTTTACCCAACTTCCTGTCTACCTTGTACAGAGGTGAACCTCCTACTTGAACCTTCAAAAAAGAAAAACAACACTTAATACATTACCGAGATTGCAATATAGAAAATTTTAAATAAAACAAACAAAATCGAACAATTAGTTACTTTGCCCAACGCATATATGATAGCATCTTCTGACATAAACCACTTAAATTAGAACACGATAGAAAACAATTGGACATACATAACGGCAGACTGCATACACCCAAAGGGAACATAATCAAGCACGCAAATAAGCACCAATTACAAAATACAGTGACGACCATTCTAATCGAACACATAATAGATTAAGGGCTTGCTTAACAACATTTCACTATTAAACGTGAAATGAAAAATGGAGATTTTCTCGAACAACAACTTGAAAACATCTTCAGCAACAAACAAAACCAATACCATTTCCGAAAAACATAAAACTCCCAAAAAAAAACACGGAAAGGGCAAAAACAACAAAGCAACACAACAAGAAATAAAGTAAAGGAAATGAAGTACACACTTTCTCAGGAAATGGCACAGTCTCATCTTCTTTCCCAGCAGCCTTATTGGCACTCAACCCGCCGCTATCGTCACCCATAACCTCTTTTTCTTCTTCCTCTTCTACCTCAAGAACAACCTTCTCCTCTCCCTCTCTGCGCTCGGAGTCGCTTTCTATCTCCTCCGAAATAACAATCACCTGGTTCTCCTCCTCCTCCTCCTCCTCTTCCTCCTCCTTCTTCAACCTGTTCCTAGCCGCCAACCTGGTCTTCGGCCTCGTCGCCAAGGCCTTGGCGGCTTCTCGGGCGACGGCGGCTCGGGTCTTGACGTAATTGGGCAGAGGAGGCGAGCTCGATCGCTGCTTCGGGGCTACCCTAACACGGCCTCGGCGAACTCCCCTGCGAAGCTCCGGCATTGCTCAAACCCATAAAATCATGTTTGGGACGAAAACCTCGAGGACCCTTCGAGACCATTATCTTTCAATCGAGCGAAGCTTTCAAACAATCAGACATGGCGGAAGAAACGAAAAAAGTGAAACTTGTTGCCACAAGAATCGGAATTACCAGAAATGGAGCACGAATTTGGCTGAGGGAGAATCGATGGTGATTGGATTTGGAGGAAAATCGAAAATTAGGGTTTCGTAGTTTGGGGCTATAGAAGAAGACGACGAAGGAGAGAGAGAGAGAGAGAGAGAGAGAGAGAGAGAAGCCGACTCGCAACAGTTGGATGACGTGGGGAAGACAAAAGAGAAGAAAACGAGTAATAGGAGAAAGTTATTTTCTTCAAAAAAAAAAACAAAACATGGAGAGAGTTATGGTGGGACCCAGCCAGTTTTCATTTTGGAGGGTGAGAGAAGTATTTTAATTAATTTATTTATTTGGTAAATCTTCCCTTAGATTTTATCAAATCCATAAGTACCAAAGTTTAAAGAGGTAAGTATCAAAAGTGGTAAATTGATGTGGAACTCGTCTCGATCTTAGTGCTAATCAATGATTTAATCCTTCGTACTAGCAATGCTCGTAAAGATTATGAGTTTTCATTATAAAGTTTATGTAGTGTATATAGAATCAAAACTATTAAATTGATATAAAACATACGTGGATCTTATTGTTGAGCTTCTGTTAATCAACGGTTTAGTATGTTACATTAGCAAATTGTTACGCAACACTCATTTGGTTTACAAAAATCTAAATATTGTTGCTCATGATTCTAAGGTCCTCTATATATACTGTTCACTCAAAAAGATTAAGGAAGACCCTAGAACGTAGTAAACACTTATAGAGTGATCAAGAGAGGTCTTGGTCATGCTAGAAGACTCTAGTTAGTACTACTAAGTCCTAGAAGGCTCTAGACAAGACTAGATGGTGCTAGATGGGTTGGACGGTCCTAAAAACTTCTAGAATGACTTAGAAAAGCCAAAATGGTAGGTGAACCTCTTAGAAGAATCTGTACCATGTTTGTTCTAGAATTCTCTATGTAAATATCTATGTAGATATTATCACTTTATTTGAGAATATTCTAGACCATTTGTAAGATCATGCCATTTAGCACGATCATAACTTTTGGTTGGTTTAGGCTTTGCCTATATAAAGGACCCCTTGGGTTCATTTGTATACAAGTCCCATTTGTGAGAGTTACAAGTATTCTAAGAGTAATACAAAGTTTTCATTCACCTAAACTCTCTCATTCTTACTACTTTGTCTTAAAAGCTTACTCTAAGTCCCTTTCTTAAGTGTTGGTAGGCTGACTTAGTGCAACGGATTGTACTAAGTGTCGTACGATTGTCTAGTTTAAGGCTAGGGTCGTGACAGAGTGGTATCAGAGCTTTGGTTGCTCGCTTTATCTTGGTGGTTCTATTATCTAAATGAAGACTATGCCTGTAACTCCTGACCCCGTCGAAGTTGGTGCTTTTGAACGTGGGCATGATGAAAGGAAGAATGGTGCTACCCACGGCAAAGGGACGTGATGACTAGCTTGGAGGCTAGAGTGTCCCAACTAGAGTCTAACTTGGGCACGTTGGGTGAGCGTATAGACGATTTAGATGGCCATTACGATGGTTTGGAGACCGAGGATGCGGAAATCCACAGCGGCATCAAAGATGCGCTTAGTGAGCTAGAGACCAACTTAAGGCGTGAGATTGAGTCCCTTCATTTGGAGATTGCCCAGGTACGAGATCTCTTCCAAAGAGAACTCAGTAATGTTTTACTTAGAGTATATGAGATGAGCGGTGATTTTGCTTTGTGCAAGCGAGCGGTAGCCATGAGAGTGACCACCATAACAACCATTGAGGCAAGGAAGGTTGAGGTACCTAAACCAAAGACCTTCAATACTACTCGCAATGCTAGGGAAGTTGAGAACTTCCTATAGGAACTCGAACAATACTTTGAGGCTACCGGTGTGACGGATGATGCTGGTAAAATTCGTAATGCTGCCTTGTATCTAACCGATACCGTCATATTATGGTGGAGGCAGAGACACAGAGAGATGCAACGAGGGGTGTGCACTATAACCACCTTTGATGACTTCAAAAGAGAGCTAAAAAGGCAATTCTTCCCCGAAAATGCCGAGGAAGTGGCGAGAGGCTGTCTTCGCCGCCTCAAACAATTTGATAGTGTTAGAGACTATATGAAAGAGTTTACCACACTCTTGCTCGAAGTCCCTAACACTTCAGATAAAGATATCCTATTCTTGTTCATGGATAGTCTTCAGAATTGGGCCAAGTTAGATCTCAAGCACCGTAGCGTCCAGGATTTGGCTGATGCTATTGTAGTAACCGAGAGTCTTGTTGATTACTCTACCAACAAGGACCCTTCTAAGGCCGAAGACAAGAAGGGTGGTGGAGTAAAGAGTGGGAGAGAGCAAACAAAAGGAGGAAAATGGAACAAAGATAGTTCCTCCTATAGGCACAAAAATAAGGGCAAAGAGAAGGAAGACCGTGACTTCTCCAAGCCAAGAGTCAAGTACTTTCTTTACGATGGGCCACATTGGATACGCGAGTGTCCTAAGAAGAAAGCTCTCAATGCCTTAATTGCCTCTGAGCCAAGCCAATAAGGAGGTGATAGAGAAAATAGTAGTGCACATGTTAGTTCCTTGCAACTCCTAAATACCTTACGGTCGGCCCCTAAGTCACAAGCTAAAGGCCTACTTTTTGTAAATGCAACAATCAATGGCAAAGCCACTAAAGCCTTGGTTGATATGGGTGCATCCCACAACTTCGTCTCTGTTGAAGAAGCTAGGCGGTTGGGCTTGACGGTGTCCAATAGAGGAGACTTTCTCAAGGCAGTGAACTCAGTAGCACGCCCCATCCATAGGGTTGCTCATGATGTTAAGGCTAGCCTAGATGCATAGGCTGGTCAAGTTAACTTATCAGTGGTACCAATGGATGATTTCGCAATAGTGCTTGGTTTGGAATTCCTTGATGTAGTGCGGTCATTCCTTGTTCCTTTTG
Organism: Parasponia andersonii; assembly: GCA_002914805.1. Classification (NCBI taxonomy): domain Eukaryota; kingdom Viridiplantae; phylum Streptophyta; class Magnoliopsida; order Rosales; family Cannabaceae; genus Trema; species Trema andersonii. Next base: position 443,487 of record JXTB01000090.1, read on the forward strand.
CCAATTATATGTGCATCATGGATGGCGAAGAGGCTTGTGTGGTACCAATAGAACGGTCCACAAAAGTGGGAAATAAAGTACTCTCTGCACTTCAATTCAAGAAAGGCTTGAGAAGAGAGGAGGAGAGTTACTTGGCCATCCTAAAGGAGTACGATGATGGAAAGTTGGAACCTCAAGGTAACCTACCCATGGAGGTACAAATTGTCTTGGATGAATTCCAATTCCAAGATGTGATGCCTGACACCCTGCCTAAGAAACTTCCACCTAGGAGGGAGTTGGATCATGAAATCGAGCTTAAGCCAGGCACGAGGCCACCTGCGATGAGTCCCTATCGAATGGCCCCTCCAAAGTTAGCAGAACTCTGGAAATAACTAAAGGAGTTGCTTGATGTGTGTTTCATCAGTCCCTTCAAAGCTTTTTTCGGTGCCCCAGTGTTGTTCTAGAAAAAGAAAGATGGCTCATTAAGGATGTGTATTGATTACTGGGCTCTTAACAAGGTGACGGTAAAGAATAAGTACCCCATCCTACTTATTGCCGACTTGTTCGATCAACTTAGGAACGCTAGATATTTCTCAAAGCTTGATCTACGCTCGGAGTACTACCAAGTATGCATATCAGAGGGGGATGAGCCCAAGACCACAAGTGTGACAAGGTATGGTACTTACGAGTTCTTAGTCATGCCATTTGGTCTTACCAATGTACCTGCTACCTTTTGCACCTTCATGAATAAGTTATTCCATCCTTACCTCGATCAGTTCCTGGTAGTCTATCTTGATGATATAGTTATCTATAGTAAGACCATAGAAGAGCACTTAGAACATTTGAAGAATGTGTTCGAGGTCTTGAGGGAAAACTAACTATTCATCAAGAAGGAGAAGTGCTCCTTCGCCCAAGAGGAAGTGATGTTCCTAGGGCATAACATAAAGGATGGGAAACTTATGATGGATGAAGCCAAGATGCAAGCCATCCAAGAGTGGAAACCCCCTACGAAGGTGCCAGAGTTAAGATCCTTCCTCGGACTTGTGAATTATTATAGGCAGTTCATCAAGTTCTACTCAGCAAGAGCAGCGCCACTTACTAACCTGCTCAAGGAGAACAAGTCTTGGGAATGGACACTTGAGTGTCAAGTTTTATTCGAAGACTTGAAAAGGGCAGTAAGCGAAGAGCCGGTTCTCAACTTACCTGATCACATACGAATGCCTCTGACTTTGCTATTGGCGGAGTATTAATGCAAGAAGGGCGTCCAATTGCTTATGAAAGCCACAAGCTCAATGACACCGAGAGACGTTACACGGTGTAAGAAAAAGAGATGACTGCAGTCATCCATTACCTAAGGGTGTGGCAACATTACTTGTTGGGTACTCACTTCACGATCATGACTGATAACGTAGCCACAAGCTACTTTCAAACTCAGAAAAAGTTGAGTCCCAAACAAGCTCAGTGGCAAGACTTCTTGGCAGAATTTGATTACAAGCTAGAATATAGGCCTAGGAAGGCCAATGCGGTGGCAGATGCCCTAAGCAGAAAGGCGGAGCTGGCTGCTTTAAGCAGACCTGATAGCACCTTGATAGATAAAATCAAGGAAGGACTGGAACACGATGTTCTTGCAAAGAGCCTGCTGCCTCTAATAACGGAAAGAAAGACGAGAAGTTTTTGGCTAAGCAACAGACTTCTCTATGCCAAAGGCAATCGACTCTATGTGCCTAAGTGGGGGAACTTAAGAAAAGAGTTTATCAAAGAGTGTCACGATTCCTTATGGGCTGGTCACCCAAGTCAGAAATGTACTTTTGCTCTTATTAAATCTATCTACTATTGGCCTCAACTGAGGGATGATGTCGAGGCCTATGTACGAACTTGTCTTATGTGCCAACAAGACAAGGTGGAACAACAATCACCAGGTGGATTGTTGGAACCTCTCCCCATTCCTGAGAAGCCATGGGAGAGTGTTTCCATGGATTTTATCACTAGCCTGCCTAAGTCAGAGGGCTTTGGCAGTATTATAGTGGTGGTTGATCGCTTCAGTAAGTATGCCATCTTTATACCTGCTTCATCTGATTGTCCCGCTTATGAGACCGGCGGCTCTTTATGAAGCATGTCGTGAAGCTTTGAGGAGTCCCATCAAACATCGTAAGTGATCGTGATCCCCGATTCACTGGAAGGTTTTGGACAGAATTGTTCAAGTTGATGCGTTCAGACTTGAACTTTTCTACTAGCTTTCACCCCCAAAGTGATGGTTAGATGGAAAGGGTGAATGCCTTACTGGAGTTATACTTGAGGCACTTTATGAGTGCCAATCAAAAAGATTGGGCAAAACTACTTGATGTAGCCCAATTCTCCTTTAACCTCTGGAGGAGCGAGTCTACAGGCAAGAGTTCGTTCAAGATAGTCATGGGTCAACAACGTATGACCCCACATGCCTTAGCGACAAGTTACGGTAGGAAGAGTCCTGCAGCATTCAAGTTTGCTAAGGCATGGCATGAATAAGTGGAGTTGGCTAAGGCCTATTTGAACAAAGCTTCTAAAAGAATGAAAAAGTGGGCCGACAAAAAGAGGAGGCACATTGAGTATCAAGAGGGGGATTTAGTCTTTATCAAGTTGTTGCCCTAACAATTCAAAACCTTAAGAAATGTGCATAAAGGATTGATGCACAAATAGATGGTCCATTTCCGGTACTCAAGCGTGTAGGTAAGGTCTCCTATAAGCTTCAACTCCCTGCCAAGTTAAAGATTTTCCCTGTCTTCCATGTTAGCATGCTAAAACCCTACCATGGAGATGGATGAGATCCTTCAAGGGACGAATCCAAAAAGGCTCCTACTGTAGTGGTAACCTCTTTTGATAAAGAGGTAGAGTGCATTTTGACTGATTGCTTAATCCGCCAACGTGGTGTTCCTAATTATCGGGAATACTTAGTAAAATGGAAGAATTTCCCCGAGGCTGAGGCTAGCTGAGAGCATAAAGATGCCTTGTGGCAATTCAAAAACCATATCGAGCAGTTCAAAGTCAATTGTGCGATGGAGACATCGCGAACTTGAGTGGGGGAGGGTATTATGCCCCACTCATTTGGCTCCTAAAAATCCAAATATTATTGCTCATAGCTTTAAGATCCTCTATATATACTGCTCACCCAAAAAGATTAAGGAAGACCCTAGAACGTGGTGGACACTTCTAGAGTGATCAAGAGAGGTCTTAGCCAAGCTAAATGACTCTAGTTGGTGTTACTAAGTCCTAGAAGGCTTTAGACAAGGCCGGATGATGCTAGATGGGTTAGACGGTCGTAGAAGCTCCTAGAATAACTTAGAAGAGCCAAAATGGTAAGTGAACCTCTTAGAAGGATCTAGACCATGTTTGTTCTAGAATTCTCTATGTAAATATCTATGTAGATATTATCACTTTATTTGAGAATATTTTAGACCATTTGTAAGATCATGACACTTGGCACGATCATAATCCTTGGTTAGTTTAGGCTTTGTCTATATAAAAGACCCATTGGGTTCATTTATATACAAGTCCCATTTGTGAGAGCTACAAGTATTCTAAGACTAATACAAAGCTTTCATTCACCTAAATTCTCTCATCTTTACCATTTTGTCTCAAAAGCTTACTCTAAGTCCCTTTCTTGAGTGTTGGTAGGCTGACTTAGTGCGACGGACTGTTCTAAGTGCCGCACGATTGTCTAGTTTAAGGCTAGGGCCGTGACAAAGTGCTTTAAAGAGTATAAGTTTTTATCATAAAGTTTACGTCTTGTCTCTAGTTGAAATTGAAAATAAAGGATGTGAAAAATATTGGAGAGAAGTGAGCAGCAAATTAACGGTTTCTTATTTATTTTTGGTTCGATTCAATTCTCAAAATGCACATTATATTGATGATAAATGAGCAAAAATATATTAGACGTGAGCTGATGAGCATCTCTACTATTAATAAAATATAAATATAAAAACACGTTAAAAATGGATAATTATATTTTTATACCTTGTATTTTAACTTGTATGTTAACTGTTTATTTAATTTATATCTTACGTTTTGATTATTAGTAATATTAATTTTCAAATTTAGAATTTATGATAAATTTATACTATTTTTGGATCAAACACTAATTTCGATTATTATATTTACCGAAATACCATCAAATCAAATTGATGTGATAGACCTCCCTATCTTATAATGTATGTTGCACATCCAAACTAATATATAATTTGGTAAAGTATATTCTCATTTTTGTTGTAATTAGAAGAAGAGAATAACAAGAATCTCCTTACACATCTTTAGGGACGAACAATAATTCAATCTTGCAACTACAATGGACGGAGAGATTAATTACTCTATTGGTCCTTACATTATTGAAAAAGTCTCACATTGGCCCTTGAAACTCTAAATTTTTTATTTTATTAGTACTTAGAGGATTTGTTTCGTTAAACCTTGTAGCACATCAATGATTTCATACCATATGTAGTACTAGTATTTGGTCTCCCAACTTCGAAAAAGACTTCCTTTTAGTCCTCTTTCTATAAAATATTAAATGAAAAAGTTAGAAAAGACCAACAAAGAAGCTATATTCAAAAGTCTAAAACCAAAGCTAAAGATTCAAAGTTGAAGACCAAAATGAGATTTATTGAATAGTCTAATAATTATCAAGGTAAGGAATCCTAAAACGAGATGCATGTAGATGAATTTATGGCAATAAAAATTCAAATCCTCAATTTTGGTATCCTAAATCATGTCCAATTTTTTAATAATTGCCACACATCATAACATTTAAGAATAATTATGCTAATACCCCTAATTTACTTGAAAATTATAGGTACACTCCATGGACCAAAAATAATTACGGTAACTCCCCTGAAATAAAAAATATTACATAAACACCCCCTCTTATAGTTAAATTTTTCCTAACGATAAATTGTTTATATTAAAAGAGCGTAAGTCCTCTCTTACTCTCTTCTTTGAGTTTGTTCAGGGATTGTGGCTCACACTTGCAAGAATTTTCAGGAGAAAAAAAACACGAAAGAAAGAGAATTAAAAGTTAGGAATGAAAGATGGATGAAACTAATGGTTGATTTGCCTGGATCACCGGAGCGTCTTAAGAAATCCTTTAAGAATGGAGACAATCTTAAAAAACCTAAAAGTCAGTTGTTGCTTAAAAATTTATAGCTATTTATTATTATTATTTTTCCAATCCTCTGAACCCTCTGTTACCTTCTCTATCGTACTCATACCACAAAATTCCAAATAAATTTTCTTCTAACATGGTATCATTCAAAAGCCAAAGGGTTTGTTTGGATACACTTTTATTTTGTTTTGTTTTTTTTTTTAATTTTTCAAAATGAAAAGAGTGATTGGATCTTCTCAAGAATTTGCTTGAAAATATCTCCACATATCATTTCATTTAAAGGAAAAAAAAGAACAAAAATGTATTCAAACAAGTCCAAAGTATTTGATACCAAACACAATCAGATCCTATGTTAAGAAAACGTATATGAAAGTTGTGGCAAAGACTGTTTTTAAAAAAGAAATGCGAGTTTGTCACTTTGTTTTATAGTAAAGCAACAATTGGGAGGGAGAATAGGTAGGAAGAAAAAAATACAAGGCTCAAAATTAATGCAATCCTCTTTAACATAAGATACGAGACTTATTTTGGAATAAAGGAATAATTCAAAACTTCTGTGTGACTAGCTGGTATCTAATTTAACATTATACTTGAATATAATGAGAAGACATGGGTGGTGAGTCAATGCTTAGATATGAAAGTTGGAGGTTTGAATAACTGAGTGTAATAGGAATCAATAAAGTGCAACAGGACAAGTGTGTAGATATAAAAAAAACTTCCTTTAAAAGCCATTATGAAATTCTTAGTATCTTGATTAAGTTAATTATACAGACTATCAAATATGTACAAGAAGAAGAAAAATAAAACTTTTTACTTTTAACATAGAAATCAGATCATCTTCGAAATGAAATTTACTTGGACTAGAGCTTTTAGCTGCAACTTAAAATAACTGCTCCTAATTCCTTTGTTTCTATTCAATGCTTATGTACTAGTTAAGAGTCTATTGAACCAGTTATCACAAGTCTTTCACCAAGATTTCCGACTTCCTTTGCCCCCTCCCTTCGTCTTTTAGAACAGTTTTGTTCCTACCAAAGAATTCAAAGTTCTCACTAATGTCAATGATAATCTCTAATCACATCATAGATCTTCTGGGCATAAGAAACTGCTTCACCTTTCTCAGTTCTTCCCAAGTAACAGAAAACCACTCACCTGGAGCATGATACTAGTCAAGCAAGTCCAAGGTTTTCTCAGGTGCAATCATTTCCGACTCTCTTTCTAAATCAAATATCTTCACTAGTAATAGAAGAGGGGCTTTAAAGTAGGAAAAGTGATTGAGCACTTGGAATATTTAATGGAGAAAGCGGATTTGGGAAGCTTTAATTGTTGAAAGATAAAGAATAATTAACTTATCTGAGAAATAAAACAAGCTAATTAATGGATACGATACCCCAGTTAGGATGAGATGTAGAGAAAAACAAAGTAAAGCCAAGAGAAACAAAGAAATTGTGGATAAACATTCTTACCATTCATTCATATATCCACACATCCAAATCATTGCCTAAGACTCGATCGTCTAGACTATAATTAGCGATTACTTGAACTGGATATGGCACCTAAACTGCCATCTATATGGCACAATGCATTTAGCATGATTTTGCAGCATCAGCAAATGTTTCTCAATTTGCATGTTGCGAAAAGTAAAACAAAAAGATCTTCAACAACAAAACATTAATTACCAGCCTAGCAACTGGGAAGGAATCAAACTTAATGGTTAGCCATGCTCCTTCAGTATAAAGGTGGCAGATTAGCTATTGCCTGCACAAATTTTTAATAGAACGACCTTGATCATGAGCTTCATACAAGGAAATTACAAAACGCAAAAGGCAAATTCTCAAATGACAACAGACACCTCAATTAAACTTAAACTTCTTGTGTTGTTTTGTGCCATTATCAGTTAAAATCTCAACTCATAACACGATTGCCTCTAGCTTGACACTTTATACAGAAATGACAGTATAAGAGACAAATCAGATAATGCATCCATGTTTTTGTTTTTTTTTTTTTTTTCTCACTTATCCTCTCGCTGAACCCTACAACATTTGGGAGGCAGGAAATTATAGCAATTGCTAGGGTAGACCCCAACAAGGAATCAAACCCCAGATCTCATGGGAGAAAACCAAAGGCCTGACCACCTGAGCTACCCTCATGGTCAATTAGATAATATATCTAAGCGACCAAAAATGAGTAAGCAGATATTTTACAAAAGGACTTCAATCAAACTTCATACTACAGAATAACGGAAACAATTATGTATGAATTAAAACTATTTTCTTAAAGGCAAGATAAAAGATACTCTAATAAAATATTTAGATCTTCTAGAGACAATTTTACAAGAATTATACATAATCCTGGATATTTCCGTGACATTATCCTCAATATGCTAACCACTAAGTACTAACACATATTCCGCATTATGACAGTAGTTTTCTATAACCTGCAGCTGAATAAATTGCACATAAACAGAGAGAATCTGAATGGCTTCTGGACCTAGTTTAGAGTTGGGGATCTGTTGGTTTGACAAGAGGAAAGGGAGGCAATCGCAGCACAGCTTCCTCTGTTTCAATCGGATCCGACCTCAATATCTACCAATTCAAAATAAACAATCCAAGATAAATAATTTCTATACAAATTAAAATCAATCTGTTCTATATACTACAGGGAGATAAATTATCACGAAAATTAAAAGCTAGAGAAAACAGAGTGATAGAGGAAGAATACCGGGTCTTGGAGTACAGGCTTGGTGTCATCCTTGGCAGGTCTGAAATGGGGCTTTACTCTTCTGCCAATGCCATTATTGTTGATGGGTGTCACTGGAGTTTCTGAAGCTTTCATGGCGGCCTTTCTTCAAAATGAATTTCCAAATAGTGGTATTATAAAAAGCTTCCAAACAATTAGACATGGCAAAAAACACAGAAAAAAGGAAAAAAGAAAAAAGAAAAGAAAAGAAAAGAACGAAAACGCCATAAAATGACATTAAATTTCATTATTATTGTTGTTACTATTTTCTTTTCATGAAACCTCCTCTTGGAATTTAGTTATCTATTCAAAGTCATCCCTCTAATGTCATCTAAAATTGGAGAAACGAACATGAAACTCTACAACTAGCCTTAATGAACATTGTTTTGACTCTGCAATGACATCTTTTTTCATGGAACGACATCGATACTCCTTTCCTAATGGAACTAAAGCTAAAATATCCATAAAATCTGAACCCGGAAAAAAACATCAGTTCAATTCAATTGGTATGTATAAATTTAGTCAAACACCTACTAGGCATAATCGAATAACTTACCAACTTGGTTCATACCGCCCAACAACAATCAAAATTGATTAATGCATATTCAAGTCAAACTAAACTTAGTCAAACTAAACTTAACTCAAATCCATTATGAACCCATTTGTACTTGACACCATATGGTTTAGGCATTCTATCAAACACTTATCCAGCATACCCATCATGTTTCTTCCATTCAAACCAAACCTGATAATGATGGCTACTTTGAATCCTTAAAAAAAAAAAAAAAAAAACCCCATATTCTTCGTTGATCAGATTAATGAAAAACCAAAGTTCGAAAAAACAATTTGAATGAGGAAAAAAAAAAAAAAAACTGGATAAAGTTCATACATAATTATGCTTGAAGAAGTTTGTAGTGTACCTTATTTGCTTATTACAGCCTTCACGATCACAGTTTAGCTGGTTTAAGCTTCAACTTTTGGTAGAGATCGCCAGCAACAATGTACGGTGTCGTGTCAGCGAGACCAGCCAAGGCCATTTACTTAATGGGTTGGTCCCTTAAAAAGGAAAAAAAAAAAAAAAAGAGATTTTTAACACTACGAATGTGAATTCGTTGCTTAATGACCATTTGGTCCCTGAAATCTGAGTAAATGACCATGTCCATCTCTCACCGCGTTTCATCCACCTTGCTCTCTAAATCAGTCGAACTTGCGAAATTGGTTTTCGATCATTTTTCGAGTACTTCACACCACTTTCTGCGATGGAACACAATGATCAGAGCGTTAGCTAAGAGTTATCTGTCCCAGTTGAATCATTGAGGATCTTCTCTCAGCTCCAAAGAACTGAGCTCAAGCCTGATAATTTGACATACCCTTTTCTTTTGAAAGCTTGTGGTCAATGTTTGATGGTTGGCCTTGGCAGGTCCGTACATTAAACGATTATAAAGGTGGGTTTGGATTCGGATCGGTATTTAAGGCATACCCTTTTGAGAGTGTGTGCTGCTTGTGGTTCAATTGGGCTTGCACAGAAGATGTTCGACAAATTGCTTGTGAGAGACCTTTTTCCGGAGCTCTATGATGGCCGGATATGTTGCTTGGTACTTTTGTTGATGGTCGTGTTGTTGTGCTTTTAATATATGACTAGTGATGATTCACTTTTCATTGAGTGGATTTTGTATCATGAAGATGTGCTTTGTAGCAGAGGATGTGAATATCTATTACAAGCTGTCTTTGATGAAAATTCAAATTTCTCATAGCTTATAAGTTGCAGCTCTTGTGGCTTAAAACAGGTTAAATTCTTTTTGCAAATCCTTTTTTTTTTTTTTTTTTTTTCTTTACGTAGTTTTATATTTCCAAATTCCTGAAGAAGAAATTTCTAATCCAACTTTGCTTGTCGGGTTATATGGCTAAAAGTCAAGATTCAAGGAAATTGTCTTAAAATGCTCTTTAAGCTTTATCCTGCGTTAGGATGAGGATTTTTCGCGGAAACATTTGCTTAAACACAGGAATAATATGTGATACAGCTTGCTGAAGTAATTAGTTCCTCAACTGTTATGTTCGTCACACACTAGCGGCCTTAGCCTCCTGCAAAAAAAAGTTTTGCCTTAATCCTAGTTACTCCTATTCCTATATTTATGTTTATTTGTTTTGAGCAACGACCCATTAGATGCTTTTAAGTTCATTCGAGAGATGAAGCTAGTAAGTGAAAAAACAAATTGAGTCAACTTGGTAAGCATGCTTTCTGCTTGTAACAAATTCTCAATATCAACGTAGGGGAATCCGTCCACTGCTACATTATTGTTAATTGCATTTGGATAGATCTTGCTCTTGGGACAGCTCTCCTTAAGATGTAATCTAAATGTGGTCATATTGATAAAGCCTTCCGAATTTTCAATTAGATGATTGAGAATAATTTGTAGTTTTGGAAAGTCATGCTTTCTGGTCTTGCTGATCGTGGACGAGGGAAGGAGGCCAACTCATTATTTACAGAAGAGAAAATGGCATGGATAGGACTAGTCTGGGCCAATAACTTTTTTTTTTGGTGCATTTTTTTAAAAAATTTCATTTTTATGAGTGTCAAGTAATTTTAACTATCGGTGAAGAGCTTAAAGTAATGAAAAATCATTATTTAAGACTTTTAATGGTCAACAAGCACTTGACCATAAATCAAGACATCTTTGATATTTTTAAAAATAAAAATTTCATTAAAAAAAATGCATAAAAAAGTTATCTTGGCTCAAGTTAGTTCTACTCACGTCCTTTTCTCTTTACACCATGCCATTTGCAGAAACCTTCGTCAGCCTGTAGCCCCGTTGGGGTTTGTTGTAGAGGGCCGAAGTATTTGGATCAGGTGGTTAGATTGTATGAGACCAACAATTGAGCATTATGGATGCATGGTGGATTTGCTTGGTAGAGTTTGGCGTAACTAAAGAAGCGCATGAAATCATCAAGAATATACCAATGAAACCAGATTCAGTCATACAAGCATCTTGAGTGCTTGCAGAAATGATGGCCAGGTTCCTTGTTCAGAAGATAAGCTTTAGAAATTCCTGCTGAAATATGAGCCCCACTTAGGCGCAAACTAAGTTCTTGGTGCTAGTCTGTGGTCTCAATCTGTTTACTACTAGAATGATGATGCTGACTTTGAAAAAATGTCCTGGGTTGCAGTTAGGTGGATATTAGCAGTGGTTCTGTAGAAAAGATTACGAAAGAGGCTGCAGGATTATTAAGATTTATGTGCTGAAGAGTAATATATGGAACTTATTATGGTTTAAAAGAAAGTTGAACATCTAGTCATGAGGACATTATGTTAGATTGGGGAGAGTAAGGATAACAGTCAACAAATGTTAGAATTGCTTCCTGATGGACCACAAGCCCACTCTCTGTAGCATACACTTTTTTGAAAGCAAATGCAAAGACTAGTAAGAAAAGATTGGGCTTTCTAAAATTTGGTTGCTGGTTAAAAGAGTGGGATTGAGCTTTGAAGTCCAGAGATTTTCAAGGATTATTAAGGGTACCTCAGTTGAATCTGAATACTGCCCAGATTAGTATACATTATAGTTAAGAGAGCATTACCCATAACTCCAGGTCTGCATGCAATTGAAATGTACAAGAACTGATATATTGAGATTCTCAACTACGAATCTCTTTAGGCATGTTTACTTATTTGTAATGAAAAGAATCATAAATGGGAAAAAGACTGAAAACTATTAGGAGATCGGCTTTACGGAAGCGATAACATACAGTTAAAATATAAGTTGAGAAAATTTAGATAAAATGAAAAAAATAAAGTACACAAAAGAATTAACGTGGTTCATCTAATTTAGGCTACGTCCACGGATAAGGCTGTGAAGAATTTTACTATGAAAAGGAGATTACAACTCACTTCTCTCTAAATACAAAGAGAGAACAAATGAACCTCTCTCTCTCTCTTGAAATAGGATAAAATCCTCTCTCTAAATAATTTAGGAGAAAACAAGTGCGATAGTAAGAGGAATTTCTAGGCTTGAATTCTCTCTTAGAAAGGAAGAGGATTTAGAATGGGATGCAAAACAAGTTATGAAACTTTCCGTATTTATAGAACTTAAAAGGTGGTGTGAACACCATCTTTTACTATTGCTATTACGGTTGCTCTTTTCACTATTGTTATTGTGGCTGTCCTTTTAACTATTCATATTGTGGCTGCCTTTTTTACTATTCCTATTGCGACTTTTACTATTTCTATTACGGCTTTTACTATTTCTATTGCGGTTGCCTTTTCACTGTTCTTATTACGGCTGGTTGGTGAGCTGCAATTGTTGATTTGTTCAACATTCTCCCACTTGAAGACTTGATTTTAATCATGTCTTCACACTTGATAAATCTCTCTTTTCTTCTCTTGTCAATTCTTCATGCTGCTTATATTTCTGCTAGGCCATATAAGGATCTACACTATTGGAACTTGTCAGTGTAGATTAGTTTGGTTAAACCATCTGCTAGGTTCTCCTTTGTGTGAATCTTCTTCATGTCCATACTTCCATCTTCTACTACTTCTCGAACAAAGTGATATTGAATGCCAATGTGTTTTGTCTTGAAATGAAAGGCTGGATTCCTTGCAATGTGCAAGACACTCTGACTATCACAAAATAGAGGAATCTTTTCTTGTTTGTGCCCGAGCTCCTCCAATAACCTTTGAATCCAAACAGCTTCTTTACAAGCTTGTGTAGCTGCCATGTATTCTGCTTCTGTTGTAGATAAAGCTATAACAGTTTGCAGTTTCGAAATCCAGCTTATAGCTCCTTCTGCAAGAGCAAACACATAGCCTGTAGTAGATTTTCGTTTGTCAAGATCATCCGCAAAATCTGAATCAATATATACTCTGACAGTAAATTCTGATGCTCCGCAACATAATGCAGCATCTGAGGTTCCTTTGATGTATCTCAGAATTCTCTTCATAACATTCCAATGCTCTCCACCAAGATTCGCCATATATCGACGAACCGCTCTCACTTCTTGTGCAATATCTGGTCTTATACATATCATAGTGAACATTAGGCTTCCCGCTGTTGGTGTATATAGTACTCGAGATATCTCTATCCTCTCTGCTTCATTGCTAGGACACATCCCAGAGGATAACTTGAAGTTACAGGAAGTGGGGTAGAAATCGACTTATAATCTTGTATATTGAAGCAGCGCAAGATTTTCTTCAAATAATTCTTCTGAGAAAGCCGAATCTTCCTGTTACCTCTGTTTCAGTGAACTTGCATCCTTAGAATCTTGTTTGCTGGTCCCAAGTTCTTCATATCAAATTCTCTAGCTAACTGTGCCTTCAATTCTTGGATTCTGCCTTTGTTGGGGCCTACTACCAACATGTCATCCACGTACAACAATAAGATAATGAAGTCACTATCTTCATCAAACAACCTGAAGTATGTGCAGTGGTCTGAACTGAGTCTGTTATACCTAAGACTTATGATGAAGGAATCAAATCTCTTATATCAATACCTCGGCGCCTATTTGAGACCGTATAGAGATTTGTTCAACCTGCAAACTAAGTTCTCCTTACTTGTTTCAGCAAAATCTTCTGGTTGGGGCATATAAATCTCTTCTTCAAGTTCTCTATGAAGAAAAGCAGTTTTCACATCTAGCTGCTCTAAATATAGGTCAAACGTAGCACACATCGCCAGAACCACTCTAACTATTGTTAGTTGAACTACAGGTGAAAATATCTCATTGAAGTCAATACCTTCTTTCTGAGCATATCCTTTTATCACCAATCTCACATGATAATGTTCTACTTGATCATTGCTATCACGCTTGATCTTGTAGAGCCATTTGTTGTCAATAGCCTTCCTTCTTTGTGGTAGCGAAACAAGATCCCATGTCTTATTTTTGTGAAGGGCTTCAATCTCTTCTTGCATTGCTGTCATCCATAGGGATACATCCGGGCTTTTGGTAGCCTTATGAAAAGTTGTTGGCTCTCCATCCTCTGTTAGAAGACAGTATGCGATATTGCTCTCAGTGATATAATCTGAGTGTTATGCTGGTGTTCTTCTCTCACGAGTTGACCGATAAATTTCAGAAGCCTCTTCCTCGACTGGTTCTTCTACTTAGTACTCTGATGCTACTTCAGAAGAATCTGAATCTTCAGTATTCTTTTCTACCTGAACTGTAGTAGTTTTTGTTTTGCTATTATCTCCCTTCTCTTGCAGTTTATTCTATGCAAATATCACATCTCTGCTTATGACAACCTTATAGGCAGTGGGATCCCATAATCGATATTCCTTGACTCCATTAGCATATCCCAAGAGTACACACCTTCTGGACTTTGAATCCAATTTTGATCATATACATAGGACATCCAAACATATGTAAGCAAGAATAAGCAGCTGGCTTACCAGTCCACATCTCCATCGGTGTCTTCAGATCAATCGCTGTTGATGGAGATCGATTAATCACATAACAGATAGTTTTGACTGCTTCTACCCAGAATGTCTTGGGTAGACCTGCAGCTTTCAACATTGCTCTTGTTCTTTCCAACAAGGTTCTGTTCATCCTCTCTACCACTCCATTTTGTTGAGGAATGTACGCCACTGTGAACTGCCTCTTGATACCTTCTTGTTAACAGAAGTTATCAAATTCATTGCTTGTATATTCTCCTCCATTATCCGTCCTTAAACACTTGATCTTTTCTCTAGATTCAAACTTTATCCGTGCTTTGAATATTTTAAAGACTGAAAACATATTTGCCTTCCTCTTGATAGGATACACCCAATATCTCCTAGAGTGATCATCAATAAAAGATACAAAGTATCTAGCTCCTCCTAGGGACATTACCGGTACTTGCCAAATATCAGAGTGAACCAAGTCTAGAACTTTTTTACTTCTAGAACTGGATGTGCTAAACTTTAATCTATGCTGCTTGATTATGATACAATGCTCACAAAAGGGTAAAGATACCTTTATGAGACCAGGAAGCAACCTCCGTTCAGAGAGAATCTTCAAGCCTTATTCCGACATATGACCAAGCTTACGATGCCACATCATCGTTGATTCTTCTTTGGAATTTGTTGAAGCAATTGATGCTTTCGTTTCCATCAGTGTATCTCCTTTAAGTATGTATAGATTCACTGCGATTTTCTTCGCCTTCATTATGTTGAAATAATATCCTATAAAGCAATTTATTATTTAAACATTATAAACAATATTTATTGGATTATTTAGTATCTATTTGTTATTAATAAATTCTATGTTATGGATTTCTATTTCATTTATGTCCCACTGATATACATATGATGTGTATGTTTATCTTATGCAAACATCTAAAAGATTCCAAGACATGAAATGAGTAATAAAGAATTATTTGTATGATGAGTTCATATGTGGAAGACATTATATTCTTTATTTCATTATGTCTAAATTAAATTGTTCGCATTCTGCATATTGAAGATGAAATACTTTATTATGCCATAGAATGTAGCATTGTCTATTTAATTAATGAAGTCTCTAATTATCGAAATGAGTCTTCGGATAGAAATACTAGTGTGTTATAAGAAAGTTATAACAGCATCGAATATGACCTAGTGAATTAGAATTTGAGGTTAAATGCCGTAACTCAAATTTATAATTTTACTAATCTAGCACTATTATAGAAGACCTTGATCCTAGTGATTAACGGACTTACTTTTATGTGTTTTGTCTTTTTGAGTTACTAAAGGACTAGTTCCGATTTATGATTCAAACTCCGGTATCTTGGAAGATAAGGTATATGAAATGTGTAGAACGTTTTTCATGATGAACACCATGCATATGATGTCACTTTGAGTTTTTTCAAGTACTTGGATAATATAAACCAAGGCCCTGGTATTTACTATATGAATTTGACTGTGTTGGTATAAGCAGATACAAACACCATAGTCAACTATTATCCATTAGATGAAAAATGGCAACTCAAAGGTAAATATGTACTAAAGGAGATACGATAATTTCACTCTACTAGTACGGTATTACATTAGGGGTATGTCTATAGGTATAGTATATGCTAAATGGATCAAGCTAATTAATTGTTAATGAGCTTCACAGAAAATAAATGACATTTAGTCCAAGAGTTCAATATTAGGCCTATAGTGGTGTGACCCAATATTAATGGACAAGGCCCAATCATAATTGAGAGTTAATTATGATAGTGGGTATATAGTTTATTAGAGCTTGGTCTTTATGGGTCTATCTGGTCCCATGTCTAGCTCAAATTAAAGCCCAATAGTCATTTGATGATCAGTTGAGCCCAAGAAGCCCAATAAGCCCATTAGGGTTTACTAATCTCTCTATATTTAAGAGAAAAGTTCTCTAGCAATGAGATCCAAGTGTTATACGTGAAACACTCCTCCAGAAGATAGTGTCACACGAAAACAGAGAGAGAGAGAGTAGAGAAAATCGGCCACTACTAGGGATTCACTGTCCTTGGTGTTTCGGCTATTCCGGAGAGATCGGTTCGAGAAAATTGTCTTCTTGTTCATCTGCGGATCTCTTTGTTGGGAATCAAGAAGATGACCACCCACCAAATCAATCAAACAGCTTTCGAGAATATACGGGAAGACCAGAAGTTTATGGAATAAATTCGGGTATTGTTCTTGTCTAGATCAAGAGTTAATTCATATTAGATCACGATCTGAAATATTTTGTAAAAAGAAAAATTTTAAACGACCAATTCCACAGCGTTTCTTGATTTTAAAAAACTATGGTGTTCTTGAAAATAATTTTATGAAAATATTTTCTGGAAATTTATTCCAATAAACACTAGTAGATTACTATAAGCACGCCCTTCATAATCTTCATGATCTCATTCTCGACACGAGTTTTGTAACCAAGGTTATCTAATTGTCCTAAAGACAATAGATTTTTCTTTAGGCCCTTCACATGTCGCACCTCTTGAATAGTATGAATAGTGCCATCGTACATCTTTATCTTAATAGTACCAATTCCAGCAATCTCTAAGGCATGATCGTTACCTATGAATACAGATCTTTCAGAGACAGGTTTATATGTGTGAAACCATTCTCTGTGAGAAGTCATGTGCCATGTTGCTCCTGAATCAACTAACCAAACATCAGTGAGCTGCCGTATATCCTTAGAAGTCATTCCCCTGAGCATTTGATGACTCGGGGTCCTTCCCTCTAGAATCTCTATCTTTCTTGAGTTGCCAATACTCCCTTTTGACATGCCTTTTCTTGCCACAGTGATAACACTTGACATTTTTCTTACTTCTTGATTTTGATCTACCATGACTCTGACTCCCACTGAGGCCACATTCCATTGATCTCCCTCTTATTGTCAAAGCCTCTACTTACTGTGAACTTACTAATCTATCTTCCTTGTTGTTACGCCGATTTTCTTCTTCGAGAACAACAACTGTAAGATCGTTGAAAACTAGAGTTATAGCATTGCTGGTCATATTTGTGATGAGTTGATCATACGAATCAGGTAGACTCTAAAGTAAGATTTCTGCACGTTCATTATCCTCTATTTTATGCTCCATTATTGTGAGCTATGAGAATAGAGTATTGAGGGTATTGATGTGGTCGGTCACCGTTGTTAATTCCGCCATCCGAAGGATATAAAGCCTTCTCTTCAAGAAAATTTTGTTGTGAAGGCACTTGGCCTGATACAACTTTGTCAGTGTATCCCATATCTCCTTGGTTGACTTCTTCTCCTCAATGCTCGACAGGACTCCATATGCTAGCGCCAGATGTAAGTTAGTGACAACATTGCTATCCATCTCGTCCTACCTTTTATCATCAGTAATCTCAGCAGGCCTTTCCCCAATTACTGCTAGGTAATTATCTTTTCTCAAGATTGCCTTTATCTTCATTTTCCACAAAGAGAAATTGCTCCAATTAAACTTCTCAATATCGAATTTTGCCGCCATTTTTGTTCACCACGATTTATTCAGTTACCACCGTTTTACTATATGTGAACAGTACTGTATACGTGAATAGTACCGTATACGTGAATAGTACTGTATACGTGAACAGTACTCCAACCAATGGCTCTGATACCACTGTTAGGAGATCGGCTTTGTAGAAGCGATAATACACAACTAAAATACGTGTTGAGAAAATTTGGATAAAATGAAAAAAATAAGGCACACAAAAGAATTAACGTGGTTCACCCAATTTAGGCTACGTCCACTGATAAGGCTGTGAAAAATTTTACTATGAAAATGAGATTACAATTCACTTCTCTCTAAATACAAGGAGAGAACAAATGAACCTCTCTCTCTTTCTTGAAATAGGAGAAAACACTCTCTCTAAACAATTTAGGAGAAAACAAGTAGGATACTAAGAGGAATTTCTAGGCTTAAATTCTCTCTTAGAAAGGAAGAAGATTTAGAATGAGACGCAAAACAAGTGATGAAACCCTCCGTATTTATAGAACTTAAAAGGTGATGTGAATACCATCTTTTACTATTGCTATTACAGCTGCTCTTTTCACTATTGCTATTGCGGCTGCCCTTTTTACTATTCCTATTGCGGCTGCCCTTTTTATTATTCCTATTGCGGTTTTTACTATTTCTTTTGCGACTATCTTTTCACTGTTCTTATTGCGGCTGGTTGGTGAGCTGTAATTATTGATTTGTTCAACAAAAACGAATCAAAAGGAATCTAAACTTGAGTTATTCCTTTCCAATTTAGTAAGTACGTCAGGGATTTATCTAAATTTGTTTTCAAATATGCATCTAAACACATGAATAGACGAAAAATGATAGCATTTCTCTTCTTCCTATTCTGGTTAGTATCCATTAGTTAGTAAAACGTGGCCTTAGTTTTAAATCACTAGAGACTACCCCTGATTTGTACGGTTTCCATAATCTAATTTTGTTTTGAGCGGACTCCCAATAACACCATAGAGTCATCACCAAATACTACTATTGTAAAATTCCAATATTACCCCTATGTGCAATGAGGGTTGGTGAGGAGCTGAACCCACGTGGTCATGCCCAAAAGATGGGAATCCAGATATGTAAATTTATTCTCTGTTAGAAAGTAGGACATGGTAACAATAATACAAAGCTCTATTATTTCCCTACTCAGTACTGAAACACTATTGCATTGGGCATAAATCCACCAAAGCAAATACAAAAAAGGACAATGTGTCCTTGTATATGTATCCACTGCCATATCTATTCACTCCACTAGTCCACTTCCATCACTCACTGAACAACTTCCTCAATATGGCTTCAGCTCCCAGACCAGGGACTCCAAGCTTCACATTCTCAGAGCATTGGTTTCTAATGGCCGCCACGGTCCTCATCTGCGGCTTTCTGGGGTATGTTGTTTACGACGCAGTAATGGCCACTGCCTCGGAGCTGCTACAGCGCCTGCTGGTGATTTCTCCTCTGCTTTTGGTCATTGCAGTTCATTGGCTCTCTTCAGGTAGCCAACTTAGCATCCCCATTCCGGGGTCTGAGCCTGGAGCCATACACCGAGCCGGGGGATCCCCTTGGGGAGTGGCCTTTTTACTTCTCACGCTTTTCTTTCTCATATCTTATCAACCTTCCTTGAATGGCCTCATTTTCTAGTGCACTTGAAGCTTATGTGTCCAAAGATATGTGTATGTTTTGCTTAAGTTAATGGTATCCTTTAGCTTAATTTCTTGTTAGTTTTAGTATAGGTATGAGTAGATCGAAGTCTCTCTTTCGTACATTGTAGTAGCATGTTAGTCATATGTAATGTTTTTAATCTTGTATGTGGTGTGTTTGGAATTTTGAGCCTCATATATCTCTTTTCATTAATCTCACTAGGCAAAACTTGGGGAAAAGAGAGAAAAAAGTTCTAAAAAAGTAACTAGCTTCATTGTTTTGGCAAAGGTGAATGAACATTTTACTTTGTGTTGCTTTGCAAATTAGCATCTATATATAGACTTGGATGATGGAATGAGTGTTCAACTAAGGGCTCGATCGCTTTGTAAAATTTTTACATTAGTTTGTTTTATTTTTGTTTTTAGAATTGAAATACAACGTGGAGATCTTTTAAAGTTTTGCTGATCAAGAAAGTCTCTATATCGCTCTTTTTACTTTTAAAAATAAAATTCGATCGAAACATTGAAAAAAAAAAAAAGAAGCTAAAAACAACAAATAAAAATTAATTTTACCAAGCAAAACCCCAATATATGCATCTTTTGGAGAGGTTCCCTTAATCAACTTTCTGAGTGACTTACTTGAATATGATGATATTTTTTAACGCTTATGTTTACATAAAAAATATTTTGAACCCATCGCGGTGTTTATTTATTTATTTCTTTCTTTTTATATACTTTAAGCTTGGTTTAGTATTTCTCACTTCAACATTAGCAGCTACAACTTTACAATAAGAGGATAAATTACTAAAAATCTCAAAGCCCCAAAATATATAAAAGAGGAAGATTTGAGCCTCCTTCCCTAACCCATGTCTGAGAAGTTGAATGCAAATATTCTGATCAGTATAGTGAATGAAAATTGGAGAGATTAATAAGTAAAGGGCCGAGGGGGGGAAAAAAATAAAAAATAAAAAAGGAAAGATAGAAAGAAAGAAAAAAAGTATCCATGATCAGTCTTGTATCATTGTAAGGAAAAGGTATTTTCAAAAAGCTAAAGGTAAGTAAATGTGGAAAAATTCGACCTGGTAGGGCAATTAATAACAACTTGGACCACTCATAAATTTAGCCCTATTGTTTATTGAAAGTCACTCGTAGCGTAGCATAAACCGGAAAAGAACAAAGTAAAGAAACAAAAGTCATGTTAGAGGTAAAATAGAGGATGGTTCTTTTCTCTTTCAATTTGAAATTTATTCTTGTGGGTAAGATTCTCATTATTTTTTCCACGTACGTCTGATAGTGACAAGAGCTTTTTATACCCAAAAAAAAAAAGAAGAAAAAATTGTGAAAATATTATGTGTTTTAACCAAATGCATGATTTATCCATGATTTTTCAGAAATAATAAAAATACCCCTTTAAATTAACAAATCTTACAAAACACAAATTTCACCAATCCCTTTAATTAGGTCAAAATTACGTTTCAAAGGACAAATTACCCTCAGAAGCTGTTAACTAAATATGGTGTTTGGCAAGAGTTTGCTCGTTGTGTTTGGCAACAAGTTTAGTTTAGTTTTAATTTTTAATTTTTATTTTTACGGTGTGTGTTTAGAGCAATTTAAATATAAGAAGGATATGCCCGTTAATTTAAGAGGATATTTTAGTTACTCTTCGAAAATTTGTGGGTAAATTGCACATTTTGTCTAAATGTTAGAGATATTTTCGTATTTTACTAGAAAACTTATTTTCTTAAACATTTTGATGACAATTGACTATTAATGCAGAAATCTCAAACAGTCATACTTTTCCTTCATTTTGATACTCCACTGATAAATCAAACGATGCCCAGTCCTTACTCCTGTCTCAATTTGTATTTTCTGATTGATTCTTTAGGTCCTTTTTGTTTTTGTCTACTGCGTTTATTTAGCTATTCAAATAAAGATTTCAACTGAATTAGTTAATCGGTCTAATCCATAGCATTACTTAAACGTTAAACCCATTTTCACATTTTCAGCCAAAAAGAAAAAAAAAAAAAACCCAATTTCACATTTTTCTAACTAATCTTTTATTTACCAACCAATAAAATAAAGTTTGTCTTGTCACATTATTCAAAGGGTAAAGTTCATCAAACATATTCCACTACTTCTTGTTTTTTTTTCCTACAAATTGTTCCCGAATTTCATTCTGGATCAAAACAGTTATTCAACTACTCATATATTGCCACCAGATCAGCGATATGGAGGTTTTCGTAGACTTGCCCTTTGGTACCACAAAATTGTACCACAAATAGTCCCCTTATCCTTTTGGACGGTAAAATAAGAAATAAATGTTTGGCTGATTTTGACTACGGTTTTTTAGTCGTTTAATTCCTAGAGTATTATTATTATTATTATTATCATCTTTAAATTTATTTTTATTATTTTTATTGAGGATCAATTTTGAAATAAGAAAAATTAAAAGGGGGTGTGTTAAGAAAATACTAATTTTTAAATTTTAAAGAGGAGTTTTATTAATTAGAAGAGTGGTAGAGAGAGAAAAAAGAAAGTGACTGAGGAAAAGAAAAAGAACCTAATAACCAATATGGTAAAGTTGACAGGTAAAACTTTGTAGTTTTATTTCTCAAGAAAATAAAGTTCATGGACACAAAGATTTTAAAAGATTCAGATTTTTCTTTTTTTTTTTCGCATTCTTGTAGTGTAGTATTTGTTTCTTTAATATTGAAGTCTGTTTTTTCTGTTTCAAATGTGAAACTAATAATAAACTCCCATCCTACTAAATAAATTTGTGCGGAAAGTATATAGTATTTTGAACCACTCATTCTAGCTTCAAATGGTTTGTACTTGGAAAGAACCAAAGAAGCTATTCAAAACTTCTTCAAGAAAGAGAAAATTGTAACTGGAAGAAAGCAGTAAAAGCCAATCAGGATCAATGTGCCATTACGTTATTTATATGTTTTTTTATTTTTTATTTTTTAGATTTTTTTTTATTTTTTACGGGTCAAATAAGTGTAGTGACTAATTGTTGGAGGGGTTTCTCACCAGTCGTCCACGTGTCTTGAACTGCTGATGCTGGATTCTCCAACTGTTCACGTGCCCTTGCTATCTCAAAACTCTCTGAACTCCAAGCAAGATCGGAGAGGCGAGGGTGGCTACCTGCAAAGACTCTCCGATGCTTAAGTCAGTGGTTTTTCTTTGCGTTTTGGTAGCAAGGAGAAAAATATATATCAGTCTCGATATCTATCTCTTTGTTGTGTTTCTTTTTTTTTTTTTTCTTCTACTCTCAGACTGTTTTATGTTTACAAGTGTTTTTTTGTGCGAACCTCCTCTCTCAGGAACGCATAGCTTCAATATATGTAGTCCTCGGATAGTGAATTGCCTGGTTCTCTCTGTTTTCTTTAAAAAAGGAATGAGTACCTTTCACCTCAAGATCTTTTTTAACCGTGACGGGCCGAGATTTCTGTGACCCTTTCTGTGCTACCGTGGCCTGATTTTCGCCGCCTCCTACGGCTTCAATCTGTCAGGAGCAAGATTTGGGCAAATCACCATTCTGTCAGGACGGCTTGTCCCTGCGCGTGCACCTACCCAGAAACGCATTAAATGCTCCGTCCGGGTCTGGAGCCGTGGGGCTGCTTTCCATCGCATCCGGTCTGAAGACCCTTGGGGCTTCTGACCCCTACGACTGTTGAGGTAAGGGTCGCTGCTCCTAGACAGCAGACCCTTGGGGCCTCAGATCGCCAGCTGTCGTGGTTGGGGTCTGACTGGCTGAACCGTTTGGGATCAGTGGTGGATTCTGCCTAAAATTCAGAAGACCCAAAGGCCGATGGCGAGATCACGTGCGATCCGCGTGGCCCTTCTCGTGGTACAAGGTTCAGGAATGGGCCCCACAACTGCC
>JXTB01000090.1:474761-511787 GCA_002914805.1 Parasponia andersonii
GTCCGGGTCTGGAGCCGTGGGGCTGCTTTCCATCGCATCCGGTCTGAAGACCCTTGGGGCTTCTGACCCCTACGACTGTTGAGGTAAGGGTCGCTGCTCCTAGACAGCAGACCCTTGGGGCCTCAGATCGCCGGCTGTCGTGATTGGGGTCTGACTGGCTGAACCGTTTGGGATCAGTGGTGGATTCTGCCTAAAATTCGGAAGACCCAAAGGCCGATGGCGAGATCACGTGTGATCCGCGTGGCCCTTCTCGTGGTACAAGGTTCAGGAATGGGCCCCACACTAATCTACAAGTTTGTGCTTCAGCCAAAAAATTAAAAAAAAAAACTACAAGTTTGTGGCATTTAAGGCATCAAACATCACGCTTATGATTACACATAACCATGTAAGAAATCCATCCAAAATTTTACAATTAACATTTGGACTATTAATGATACATTTGAAGAATTCATGATACAAAATGTGAATTTCAGAGACCGTTTTTAGAGAGAAGAAAGTTGAAGGTATTTGATGATCAATCGAATACAATCTTAATTTTCTTTCTTTTATGTCTAGCTTTCATTTACTCACTCTAACTAGCTATCATTTTAGTACTTAAGAGATGATACTTGAATATTGTCGTACATGCTCAATAAAGATAGACAAATGTGCTATAGTTATCCAAAGAGAATTATGGCTCGGTGTCTTGTTACAAGTATAAATCGGAGTCGTCTCATGTTAACCGAATCAACAATTGCAGCTCACCAATCGGTCGCAATAAAAATAGTAAAAAGGGTAACCGCAATAGCAATAATGAAAGAGCAGTCGTAATAGCAATAGTAAAAGATGGTGTTCCACCTTTCAAGTTCTATAAATACGGAGGACTTCATCACTTATTTTACATCCCATTCTAAATCCTCTTCTTTTCTAAGAGAGAATTCAAGCTTAGGAATTTTTCTTAGTATCCCACTTGTTTTCTCTTAAATTGTTTAGAGAGAGTGTTTTCTCCTAATTCAAGAGAGAAAATGTTTTCTCCTATTTCAAGAGAGAGAGAGAGGTACATTTGTTCTCTCCTTGTATTTAGAATGAAGTGAGTTGTAATCTCATTTTCATAGTGAAATTCTTCACAATCTTATCCGCGGACGTAGCCTAAATTGGGTGAACCACATTAATTCTTTTGTGTGCCTTATTTTTTTCATTTTATCCAAATTTTCTCAACTCGTATTTTAGCTTTGTGTTATCGCTTCCGCAAAACCGATCTCGTAACATCTCATACGTACGTACTGTAAACCTTTTTTTTTTTTTTGTAAAAAAATTAATTTTTATTTATAAATGATGTGGTTTCAAGGTCGAAACTCAGTCGGCGAAGGTGTTCAAAAATCGACACACTGCGGAAGCCAGCCATATCATACTATACTGTATCAATTTATGTGGTTTTTCCAAGTATATTGTGGTTTGATATGGTTTACGTACATAATCCTACAAACTGTAACGTGCGGTTTGGAGAAATTTTTATGTAGTTCAATCCGTATTTCAAAGTACCTTGAATAAATTTTTAGTATTTTTTTTTTAAAATTTGTTGCACTTTTGGTTTGCGGAATATATTTTTATAATTAGATGCTATATAATATATAATTTAGAAGCAATAATAGACAAAAGGACAAAATATCTTATAGCCCGTAACTTTTACTGATAGTTGTAATTTATCCCCTTCCATTTGAAATTTTGCCTATATATACATATATGCCCCAATTTTCATAAATGTGCTCTCACTTTGCACTAGTTTTTGTACTAAATGTGTTGCTAATTTACCCTAATTAGTAGACGGCACTGTTACCGAAGATGTAAAAACCCGGATTTTGGGAAGGTAATTTGGACATTTTATCAATTTTTTGGATATAATATTGGTGGGATTAATTTGCAAAAATTTTGTGCAGAAGGACTAAATTGTAATTTTTAGGGGACTAGATTGATAGAAATTTGAAATTTGGAGACTTATGTGCAATTTTTGAAGACAGGGCCACGTGCCCTGTCCTTTTCTTTTCTCTCTTTCTTCTCTCTCTTCTCCCCCGATCTCTGTCTCTCTCATTCTCGGATCCTCTCAGCCCGACGCCCCCCTAAGCCGCTGCTGCCACCTCTCGCCGTCGCCCAGCCATGGAAACCACCGGCGGAGCTCGCCGGCACCGCACCCGAGTCAAAGTCGACCGCCAAGAGCCACTTGGGAGCTCGTCGTCGCCGGAGAAGAGAAAGACGCCGTTTCAGATTTTTGGCCACCGACGAAGATTCCGGCCACCATTCGACCTCTAACCGGTCCCGTTGGACTCGTCTCGTCTTAAAGATCATCAAGGTATATATGTCTCAACTCCATTTTGCCTGGATTGAAAGTTGTCATTTTTGGATATTTCGAGTTTAAGTTTGACTTTTTGATCCGGCCGTTGGATTGTGTTTTTGTTGTCATTTTTGGAATGTACTCAGAAAATGGAGAAGTTTGATATATATACTGCCTTTGTTTGGTGATCGGCATGGAAATCGAGATCGGATGGTTGAGATTTGTCTCATTTTGCATGCCACTAGCCCGGTGTGGGCGCAGACCCGAATTGGACAAGTTATATGTGTAACTTAGCTATTTTTGGTGCTAGGAACTCAACGAAGAGGTCCGTTTGTGGAATTGAAACTCCGGTGAGAAGTTTGTTTTTCGCAAGAGGACGATCGAGGGCTTGAAATTGGTTCCCGACCCTCTGGGCGATCGTCAACGACACCTTGAGGATTCGATAGCGTGGTATTGCTATTCGAGCGAGGTAGGGATTCAATTACCTCTGTTTTAAATCGTTTTCGAATAAAACTTATTTTCTGCAACGTTTCTCGAATATCTGTGATGGGAATTGGTTGTATGAGATATATACTGTATTGCTCTGGGAATTTTTTTAGTACATGTTATTTTGGGTATATTAAAAATAGGGTCGTTATGCTGCCCGTTTTTCTATAAAAACCTAGTATACTGATTTTACCGAAAAACCAGAGCATGATTATTTTCACACTGCAGTTCTATTTTGAACGTATCATAGGATCATATATGAGCACCGTGTTAGCATCGTGGGTTTATAGTGTGGCACTGCATGCCCCACCATCGGTGAAAGTCCGTAAACTCGTGCGGGGGTTTGTTACTTCTGATTACTTCCCCATTTAGCAGACGTAGGCAATTCGGTTGCCCCTCCAAGTTTGGTAGACGACACACGGGTGTCCCCTCCGGGTATGGGCTTAGGTATCAGGCAGGCTGTTAAGCATACTTAGGTGGTGTCCAGTGCGATCTTGGTGATCAAGAGAAGTAAGAGGTCATCTGGATTGCAGTTCGTCTCTTGGTAATGCTAAGAGTTTGTTATTGTAGTCTTTGGACTATTTGGGTCTTGTATTAGTATTGAACCAAGATTACTGCTTTTTATTTTGTCTGCGAAGTTATGTATGCCATTCTGGTATTTGACTTTTGTTGTGAATAATGGTGATGCTTGGGCTTTTATGTGACTTCTGATTTTTAATTATTATTCAGTCTATGTTTAATGGTGTATACGAATTGTGGGAGTGGTTCATAGGATGAAATTCCGATTATTTTATTTAAATGGACCGTTTTTATAAAAACTAGAACTTTTGAAACTTTTCAAATAAATCAAAAAATTTCCCACCTTTGTGAAATTCCCCTTCAACTACTGGCCCGGGTTTTGGTTCGTGACAGAAATATTTGGTATCAGAGCTTTGAGTTTAACTGCTTGGATGTATCACTATTAAACTAGATTGAAGTTATTTTTATAACAAGCATGCATCATTATCTCACAAACAGTTTGGCATATTGTTTCAGATTAGTAAGGATGCCTCCTAGAAGAGTTCCGAGGCACCAGCCAGGTGCCGAACCTCCTCGTCCAAATTTCACTCATCTGATCGAGGCAATGTAGCATGCATTCCTCCAGATGAGCAATCCAGACTATCAGCCTCCAGCTCCGAGGGAGCGTCAGCTAGATCAGGCTGATCATCTCCAGCGGTTCATGCGTCTCCAGCCATGGCAGTTTGATAATAGACCAGAAGCTCTCACGGCAATTGCTTGGTTGCGTGAGATGGAGAGGCACTTTTGGGCCCTTGGTACTTCGATTGAGTTTTGGGCTGTGTTTGCTATTACCTGTTTGATGGGGAGTGCCATTCGTTGGTGGTAGACAGTGGAACAGATGCAAGATGTAGTGGGCTTGACCTGGGAAGACTTTGAGCAGATTTTTAAGGCCCAGTATGCCAATGAGGATCAACAGGATGAAGTTGTGAACCGATTTGAGATGTTGATTCAAGGTAACAGAACGGTGAATAAGTACCTGATAGAGTTCACTGAGTTGGCATGTGTTGCTCTTAGACCGGGTACGAGTGAGAAGTACCGAGTTTCTAAGTTTAGGAGTCGTCTGAATCAGAACATTTTCAATAGGATTGGTACTCAGACTTTCCGTACTCCTTTTGATATTGCAGTGGCTGTCCAGCGGGCAGAGGCCATCGAAGAAGGATTGGATTCCAAGAGGAACCAACGAAGAGGTAATGATAGGAAAACCACCAGAAGGAACCAGGGGTAGTGGTCAACCCAGGGTACTTCAAACAGTGGGAGCTCGAACAACAGTAGTTCTTCATGGGGTGGCAGAGGCAGTCCGTATAGAGGATGTTTTGTTTGTGGCCAGCTGGGTCATCGGAAGAAGGAGTATTCCAACCGTCTGCAAAATTCTCCTCTTTCTCAGGGAGGACCGCGGAGGAGCCAGTCTAGTTTTGTTTCTTATCAGAACACTTAAGTGAGGCCGCAACAGTCACAGGTGCTTCGCAGGCTTTTACTTCCCCTCAACCTTATCAGCATCAGTACGGCCCTCAGGGTTTTACTCAGAACTTTCAGACTCCTCAGGCCTCAGGGAGTCAGGGTGGCCGTGGATATGGCAGTAGTGGTCCAGGATCCAGCAGTAGCCGCCCTGGTCAGGGGAAAGGTAACAAGGGGAAAGAGAAGGTGACTGGCCAAGTTTATGCTTTTATTGGGGCAGACGACACTCAAGATCGCACTGGCCGAGGTTTTGTTGATGGTATGATCTTTCTTTCGCACTCCTAGGCATATGTTATGTTTGATACTGGTGCATCCCATTCATTCATATCCTTATTGTTTGCTCAACTGTTGGGGTTGGAAATTTTTATTTAGATTATGTATTTACGTTAGGTACACCTTTGGGAGGAGTGGTCGATGTGTCTAGTGTGTGTAAGTCTTGTCGGATTGTGGTTGGTAATAGGAAGCTTCTTGCAAATTTGATTGTGTTACCGATAGGACAGTACGACATAATACTCGGTATGGATTGGTTGTCGAAATATCGAGCGGTTGTGGATTGTCATACGAAGTGGGTGACTCTTTTTCCTAGTGATGGATATCCTATTGTCTATCAAGCTGGGATGAGTCTATTGAAGCCTAGTCCTGTTCTGAAAGCATGCATGGGTGGAAGGAAGAAACTCGAGTGTTATGGGAACTTGTTTGCTATGGATGGCAAGGTAAGAACAGACGATCAAGACCCATGGATTCCGGTGGTGTGTAAGTATTCGGAGGTGTTTCCTCAAGACTTACCGGGGTTACCACCAGATAGGGAGATCGAGTTCTGTATTGAACTAGTTTCTGGAGCTCAGCCAGTTTCTATTCCATCCTATTGCATGGCACCTGCTGAGATAGAAGAATTAATATAACAGTTACACGATTTACTCTCCAAGGTCTTTATTCGCAGTAGCACTTCTCCTTGGGGTGCTTCTATCTTGTTTGCGAAGAAAGCTGATGGTTCATTGAGACTTTGTGTGGATTACCGGAAGTTGAACCAGTTGATAGTAAAGAACACGTATCCTTTGCTAAGGATAGATGAGTTGTTTGAACAACTCGGTGGTTCAAGTTTCTTCTCTAAGATCGATTTCAGATCCGGTTATCATCATTGAAGATAAGAAAGGATGATATACCTAAGACAACATTCAGAAGTCGATATGGTCATTTTGAGTTTCTGGTGATGCCATTTGATTTGACGAATGCTCCCGTAGCATTTATAGATCTTATGAATCGGATTTTTAGGCCGTTTTTGGATCGTTTTGTGGTTGTGTTTATCGATGACATACTGGTGTATTCAAGGACTCGAGAAGAGCATGTCGAACATCTGGGGATAGTACTCAAGACCTTGAGAGATCATCAGTTGTATGCCAAGAAATCGAAGTATGACTTTTGGATATCCGAAGTGAAGTTTTTGGGTCATGTGATTTCTCACGGAGGTATTTCAGTTGATCCCGCTAAGATTAAAGCTATCTTAGAATGGAAAAGACTGAGAAATGTGACGAAGGTACGTAGTTTCCTTGGTTTGGCAGGCTACTACCGTCGTTTTGTGCAAGATTTCTCGAGAATTGCTTTGCCTTTGACAAAGTTGACCAGGAAGGATGTTAAGTTTGTTTGGGATCTCGAAAGTGAAGAAGCTTTTGTCAGGTTGAAGCAGAGTTTAACCACCGCACATGTTCTTACTGTTCCTGACAGTAACGAGCCTTATGTAGTGTATACCGATGCTTCAAAGACGAGTTTGGGATGTGTCTTGATGCAGAATGGTCGAGTTGTGGCTTATGCTTCTCGTCAGTTGAAGCCACATGAGGGAAACTATCCCACTCATGATCTGGAACTTGCAGTAGTGATCTTTGCCTTGAAGATTTGGCGATGTTACTTGTATGGTGTGAAGTTCGACATATTCTCTGATCATAAGAGTTAGAAGTATCTCTTTACTCAGAAGGATTTGAACTTGAGACAGCGAAGATGGGTTGAGTATATGGAGGATTATGACTTCGACCTACAATATTATCCTGGTAAGGCCAATGTTGTAGCTGATGCACTGAATAAGAAGCCTCATGGTGCACTAGCTGCACTGGTATTTGAAGATTAGAGGAACTCAGTTGCGATTGGTGATTACAACTTGCAGTACTTCGAGAATGAATGAGTTGCTTACCTAAGGAACTTTATGATTTCACCATCTTTTTTCCAGACTGTCCAACGGAATCAGGAAGTTGGGGACAAACTGGAACCGGCTTCAAAATAGTGAGCAGTTAAATAGTTGGAGCACTAACAGAGAAGGATTTTTGCTTTTCAGTGGGAAGTTAGTTGTAGCTAGTGACCATAATCTTCGAGAAACCATTCTAACTGAGGCTCACAAATCAAGGTTCGCAGTATATCTGGGTAGTACCAAGATGTACCGGGACTTGAAGCGACAGTATTGGTGGAAAGGGATGAAGAAGGATGTAGCTACTTTTGTGGCTAAGTGTTTGACTTGTCAGAGAGTCAAGGCTGAACACCAGAGGCCAGCTGGATTACTTCAGCCGTTGCTAATTTCGGAATGGAAGTGCGACAAGATCACGATGGACTTCCTGACCCGTTTTCTGAAGACCTTGAGGAAGAATGATGCAGTTTGGGTGGTAGTCGATCGGTTGACAAAGAGTGCTCACTTTATACCGATCCGAATGGACTACTCATTTATTAAGCTCAGTAGACTATATATGGAGAATATCATACGTTTGTATGGTGTGCCTTCAAGCATAGTATCTGACAGAGATCCAAAGTTCACTTCTAAGTTTTGAAGAGCCTTGCAGAAAGCATTAGATATGCAGTTGGATATCAGTACGGCTCACCATCCTGAGTCAGATGGTTAGTCTGAAAGGACCATTCAGATTCTTGAGGACATGCTACGTTATTGCATACTGGACTTTGGTGGGAACTGAGATGATCATCTTCCTTTGGTGGAATTTGCTTATAATAACAGTTACCAGACCAATGTGGGTGTGGCTCCATATGAAGTGTTGTATGGAAGGCCGTGTAGATTGCCTTTGTGCTGGTTGAAGAGACTACTGAGAAGATCAAGGGTATCCAAGAGAGACTCAAAGAGATTCAGAGTTGCCAAAAGAGTTATGCTGACCCGAAGAGGCGTGAGGTAGACTTCGATACTGGTGATTCCGTATTCCTGAAAGTGACTCCAAGGCGAGGTGTTACAAGTTTTGGAATTAAGGGTAAGCTTGCTCCAAGGTATTTTGGCCCCTTTGAAATCACTGACAGAATCGGACCAATGGTGTATCGCTTGAATTTGCCTGCACAGTTGGGTCACGTGCATAATGTGTTTCATGTGTCGATATTGAAGAAATACACACCAGACTCATCTCATATTATTCAGTACGTGCATGTACCGATCTAAGAAAAGGTGTCCTATGAATAGCAGCCTGTTCGTTTGTTGGCTAGAGAGTTGAAGGTGCTTCGCAACAGAGAGATTCCACTTGTCAAGGTACTTGGGGAACATCACAAGGAAGACGAGGCTACTTGGGAACTCGAGACAGAGATGTACGAGAAGTACCCTCATTTGTTTGACTTTCAGTTAGAAGTTGTACTGTGATGTAAACCTTGACTTTTACTTTGAATTTCGGGACGAAATTCTTTTAAGGAGGGGAGAATGTTAAAACCCGGATTTTGGGAGGGTAATTTGGATAATTTACCAATTTTCTGGATATAATATTGGGGGGATTAATTTACAAAAGTTTAATGCAGAAGGACTAAATTGTAATTTTTGGGGGACTAGATTGATAGAGATTTAAAATTTAGGGACTTATGTGCAATTTTTGAAAAATTGCACAGCCCTATAAGACAGGGCCACATGCCCTGTCCTTTTCTTTTCTCTCTCTCTCTTCTCCCCCGATCTCTCTCTCTCTCTCTCTCTCTCTCTCTCTCACACACTCTCGAATCCTCTCAGCCCGACGCCCCACCTCAGTCGCTGCCACCGCCTCTCGGTGGCACCGCACCTGAGTCAAAGTCGACCGCCTGGGAGCTCGCCGTCACCGGAGAAGAGAAAGACGCCGTTTCGGATTTTTGACCACCGACGAAGATTCCGGCCACCATTCGACCTCCAACCGGTCCCGTTGAATTCGTCTCATCTCAAGGATCATCAAGGTATATATATCTCAACTACATTTTGCCCGGATTGAAAGTTGCCATTTTTGGATATTTCGAGTTTAAATTTGACTTTTTGATTTAGCCGTTGGATTGTGTTTTTGTTGTCATTTTTGGAATGTACTCAGGAAATGGAGAAGTTTGATATATATATATTGCCTTCGTTTGGTTATCGGCACGGAAATCAAGATCAGACAATCGAAATTTACCTCGTTTTGCATGTCACCGGCCCCGTGTGGGTCCGAACCTGAATTGGATAAGTTATATGTCTAACCTAGCTATTTTGGATGCTAGGAACTCAGCAAAGAGGTCCGTTTGTGGAATTAAAACTCCGGTGAGAAGTTAGTTTTCAGAAGAGGACGATCGAGGGCTTGGAATTGGTTCCTGACCCTCCGGACGATCGTCAACGATACCTTGAGGATTCGATAGCGTGGTATTGCTATTCGAGCGAGGTAGGGATTCAATTACCTTTGTTTTAAATTGTTTTTGAATAAAACTTATTTTCTGCAACATATGAGAACAAAATGTGATTTTTGGTTTCTCAAATATCTGTGATGGGAATTGGTTGTATGAGATATATACTGTATTGCTCTGGAAATTTTCTGAGTACAGGTTATTGTGGGTATATTAAAAATAGGGTCGTTATGCTGCCCGTTTTTCTATAAAAACCTAGTATACTGATTTCAC
This sequence comes from Parasponia andersonii, assembly GCA_002914805.1. Classification (NCBI taxonomy): domain Eukaryota; kingdom Viridiplantae; phylum Streptophyta; class Magnoliopsida; order Rosales; family Cannabaceae; genus Trema; species Trema andersonii. Next base: position 484,417 of record JXTB01000090.1, read on the forward strand.
TGAAAAACCTGAGCATGATTATTTTCACACTTCAGTTCTGTTTTGCACGTGTCATAGGATTATACATGAGCACTGTGTTAGCATCGTGGGTTTATAGTGTGGCGTTGCGTGCCCCACCATCGGTGAAAGACCGTAAACTCGTGCGGGGGTTTGTTACTTCTGATTACCTCCCCATTTGGTAGACGCAGGTAATTCGGTTACCCCTCCAGGTTTGGTAGGCGACACACGGTGTCCCCTCCGAGTATGGGCTTAGGTACCAGGCAGGCTGTTAGGCATACTTAGTGCCATCATCTTGGGTTTCCACAAATGAGAGGATGAGAGCTCATGGGTATAGGTTGATTTGTGTCATGTGCATATAGATTGAATGGTTTTGATTACACTGCTTTTTATATATATGTGGATTTCCAGTTTGGATTATATATATATGTATGTTTTGAACTAAACTAATCATGTAGGAATTCCCCATCACTAAAATGTTTTCGATCGAGGTAATTATTTTTCCTACTGGGCATTTTACGCTCACCCCCCCACCTTCTTCCTCAGCTAGTGTCCAGTGCGATCTTGGTGATCAAAAGGAATAAGAGGTCATCTGGATTGCAGTTCGTCTCTTGGTAATGCTAGGAGTTTGTTGTTGTAGTCTTTGGACTATTTAGGTCTTGTATTAGCATTGAACCAAGATTACTGCTTTCTATTTTGTCTGCGAACTTATGTATACCATTCTGGTATTTGACTTTTGTTGTGGATGATGGTGATGCTTGGACTTTTATGTGACTTCGTGATTTTTAACTATTATTCAGTCTATGTTTAATGGTGTATACGAACTGTGGGAGTGGTTCACGGGATAGAATTCCGATTATTTTATTTAAATGGACCGTTTTTATAAAAACTAGAACTTTTGACACTTTTCAAATAAATCAAAGAATTTTTCACCTTTGTGAAATTCCCATTCTGCCACTAGCCCAGGTTTTGGGTCATGACAGAAGACCTTTTTACTTATCACATACCGGGATCCACACTAAATAGTAAGGAAGAAAAGGGATAAATAGTCCCTAGTTTCTCATAATTACATAAATCCTAGAAACCAAGATATTTTTTAGTGGTTGAAATAGTATTGGCTAGAAAGAATTTTTTTGTGGTTGAAATAGAATTGACTAGAAAGAAATTTGTGGAATTTTCTCAATTGCATGCATAGTAAACACTACCATTAACTTAGCAAACCTCTTTAACCAAGAGTATTTCTAACGTAATTATGTTTTGGCCTTACATAGATTCTTAAACGTTTTTTGCTAGTTGAAGCGAACCGAAACCATATTTGTAAATATTGGTTTGTAGGCGTAAAATTTCAAATGTGAGAGAATAAACAACAATTTTCAATAAAATTTAGGTGCTGTGGGTATTTTTTTCTTAGACAAAATTTTCAATTGGCTAAAATTGTCAAGCCTGACAAAATTATCAAGTCTGTTTCTGATGTCTACTATCCAAATTACAGAAGTTGATCACACCACGTCGTAGATATGTAGGTGCGTTTGGTTTGGTTTCAAACTACATAATTTGAAAATATAAAGTACTAACCACGTATAAGGTTTGACACACTAAATAGAAGGTAAAATCGGCAACACAACACAAACAACCCTAGTGATCGAATTGTCCCATTGTAGTGGAATCAAGTCTAAACCCTCGAACTTTAATCATTATAATGGCTTATGCATCACAACTAGATTACATCTAAATATCTCAAATAATTAAGGATATTCAGCAAGAAGAAAATAACCTAAAATTTTGTGTGTGGCATATAATTAACATGTTATATTAGTGATTAGATAAAATTTGGACATAGTTTAATAATGGCTTAGCTGTTACTTGCATGAGGGTTGCATGAGGGCTATTAGCGTTGGCGCATCTAAGACATTACAACCTCTATTTAGGCGGGATATACTATGTTATCACCCACTTATAGAGATATTGACGCATTTTACGTTAACATAATTATTGTATTATTATTTAGGCCGACTTACGATATTAGAGACATAGTAGTAATGAGAAAGGAAATAGAGTATTCAAGAGGGTAATTATATGCGCGTAAACTATGCTAACCACACTTGCTTTGGCAATTCGTATCCATGGGTTATGATCGTATTGTATTGATATATATATATATATATATATATATATATATATATAAACAGATAAATGTTAAATCCGAACATAATTTGTTTAATAAACGGATTAGAAATTATGACATGAACACGACTTGTTTATAAACAGGTTGACACGATCTGTGTAACTTATTTACTAAATAGGTCATATTAATCTGTAACACGTGACTCGCGATCTGTGACCCAAACACGACCTGTTTAATAAAGGGCTTTATAGAAATATGACCAAATTTTAGATTTTTGGATCCAATTTAAGTAAATATCCTTTTATTAAATGTTGTAGCAAAATATCTTGTATATATATTTATATACCAAGTATAAAAAATTATACATCGAGTACATTTCAGTACAGTAACTAAAATTAATAGATATGTTATCTACCAAGTGTTAAAATATATATCTGGACATTTAGCTATAAAATTTTAGAAGTGTACATCTACTTAATCAAATTTTAAAAAATTGGTTATTTACCTAAATTTCTCTTTAAAATAAATGAGTCAGAAATTATGATACAAACACGACCCGTTTACTAAACAGATCATTTTCGTGTTGGCAGGTTCAACCTAAACATGACCCGTTATTTAAACGGGCTAATATCTCTAACTCAAACACGAATAAACTAAATCTAAATCCGTTAGTTTCGTACGAATCTCAAGTTATTGTGTCGTGTCACAAATTACCAGCTCTATTTCCTTCCAAGCCGTGGACAAATTTCTAATGTCCGCATGAGTAAAAAAAAAAATAGAAAAAAAAAGGAAATAGAAATACATTATTTCTTGTGGACCCTATAAGGGTCACGTGAAATACAGTCCTGAGCCGTTCAGATTGAAACATGGCATGGTATATGGCAATCTGACGGCCCATGATCTAAGATCCGGGCACATAGGCACAGTGTCCAGATGGCTTTAGAGGCCTGACTTGGCCGTACGGTTCTTGTAAATGTAGACCTTATTTGTATTATAGAATACAACGTGACAAATAACTCACGTGCCTCTGACACCTGCAATAAGACGCCTATGTCCTAATACATTCACACTACACTGACCATTTTTTACCATTTGTTTATACGAGAATTATTACAATTTTTTCTTGGGGAGCTGATACTTTTAGTTTAGATTTGCCCTCTATGTTTGTCGATGCATTTTGAGTTTGAACTGCGTCAATTAATCCTTTAAAAGAACAAATTAAAAGAAAGAACGAAACATTTCGGAAAAAAAAGGAAAAAGAAAGAACGAAACAAAATGGAATAAGACAAAATGGACTTGCTAATATTTTATATTCACATTTCAGATGTTGGTAGAAACTAGATTATGTTTAATTAACACCAAACGTCATCTATATATTTATATATATTCAGGAGTCGAACTTTTATCCAATTTCTTCTTTGTTGATGTACGTATATAATTAAGGAAGATATAGAACCCTTTTTTTTTTTTGGTTTTTTGCTTGAAGGAAGATATAGAACTATTTATATATAAATATATATATGTTAGCATACTCATTTTTTGAAAGACATATAGCATGAAGCTATAGAACAATATAAGATATATTTTGGCTAACGTACGAATGTAGTTAATTTTTCTTTCGGACAAAACATACGCAAGTCCCGCTTCTCGTAAATTTTGACGCATGTATCCAAGTTTAGACTAGAAAAACTGAATACTTCATTACGCTAAATTTCTACAGATTTTATGTATATATTGTTCTTTTGATGTCATTAATTAATTAACTCCATTCACATAGCTATCTAGCTAATTAAGTTATACTTTAGTACAAAATTAACATATATACACGCGCGTTAAGTTTTTACTTTTTTTTTTATATTTTTCTTTTTGGTACGCAGGAGTCCGTCCCAGTTTAAATTAGCTAGATGAGGCCACATATAGCTGGCAACTTATGTAATTAATAGATATGGGTAAAATCACATACAATTTACTAAGGCTGCACATCACACTACAAGAAAAATTTGTGTTTTTCACAATTAAAAAACTTTATCACGAAGAAAAGCATTTTATTGACTATTAGATCTTTCCAAAAAATGAATTACGTACATAAAAATTCGTCAAACCAGTACGGGTGGACAGTTCGTCGAGGGCACCCTTCATTGGCATAAAAATTTATCATCAAAAGAAAACCACCTTCCTCTATGAAATTCAATCTTCCCTGGGGATATTAGTATCTAGCGTATCGGATAAAAACTAATAATGGTATAATAACTACTAGCTACTAGTGGTATATTAATATACAATAAACTTTAGTACATGTTGAGTACCTTAATTTTGGCTTGTCTTGTGCTCCGTCACATTTATTCATAACAAAAATTCTTCATTGGATTCTGATTTCGCCACTCAACTAAGAGCTTCTCTTTTCAGCCAAAACAAAAAAATAAAAGAGCTTCTCAGATGCCATTAGTATTAAAATCGCACATGAGAAGCACTTTTCTTCTCGGGCTACTAGTTTCTCTTTTTCTAAATTTTGCCTGTTATTTTTTCTTCTTCCCTGTCCCCATGTTATAAGAAAGAAACAATATCTAAGGTGTGGTAATTTTCATGGTTATGTACATTAAGTTTGCCATAAGATTAGAAGCTTTGAGAACAAAGAAAAAGCTATAAGCCAGGTGTACCACTACAACCGATTCCCATTGCAACCCAAAAAGACAAGTAGACTAAAAGCATTAGTAGGGATATGCCATTATTTCATGCATATTGCATAACATTGACATCATATGCACATATATGTTTGTGTTAATATATATATTTATATGCATAAAGTGAGTGGTCATGATGGCTTCACATAAATAAAGGCCCTAGTGCATTCTAATTATAGCCAAGTAGTGGATAGATAGTAATAAACTTAATTAATACCAAATCATTGCAAGGATACTGTATGACTTTCACATAATCCGGATCACTTTTGTATACATTAATATTTGTCCACAAAACACAAAAAGCTACACAAATCTTAAAACAAAAAGCAGGTAATTTAGCTAGCCCTGTATGCCAAAAAGAACAAGCCAAGCCCCAGAAATCATCTTCTCGACAGCTCTATAACAATCATGACCGATGATCATCATCATTTAGCTATCAATGGGAACCAACGCTCGTGAAAAGAAGACTGGTAAGAGATCATGAACAAGAGAAACACAAGCAAAAGCCCTACTCCCCACGGCGATCCTCCGGCTCTATGAAGCGAATCCTGCTCGGGGAGAGGAATAAGGAACTGAAGGCCGCCGCTCGAGAGGCAGTGGACAACGAGAAGCAGAAGAAGAGGAACAATCATGAGGAAGAGCTTGACTTGAGTGATCAAGTCCTCAAACTTGTTCTCATAGTTTATGTACCATGAGAAGCCTAACATGAAGAAGAGGATGAGAATGAAGAAGCATAGATGGAGAGGTATTGAGAAGTAATCCCAATAAGAGTAGTAGTTGTTGTAGTATCTAGCCATGTTTTTCTTGGAGATATTGATTTTAGTACGTTTGATGAATTGGTTTTTATGAAGGTTTTTCTAGCGGAGGAGAGGAGAGGAGAGGAGAGGAGAGGAGAGAACTGTTTGAGGAAATGTCTTCTAGAATGAACTTCGTTTTTCTCGGAGAAAAAAGTTGGGGTATGCATATAGGTTATATAGGGCCTCATGGAGTTTCATTTATTAAATTAATTAATAGGGTTTTGAACATTTGTTAACTTTAAGTAATACGTGTACAAGTACTGTATTTGACTCTTCAAATGACTTTGACTAAACCAAGAAGTAAATTAAAGGGTTAGAAAGAATATTGATTTTTGTTTTCACTTTTAATTCTTTCTTGTAAATAATAATTATATTGCATATTTGAGGTAATGCTAATATTTTTAAATTGAGACTCTACGCGCAAGTCCGCTTTTGTGGGTCTATCTCCTTTTACGAAAGAGGAGTCGCTTGAAATATGTGCATATAAAATAATCAATCGAATCCAAACAATTTCTCAGAAAAAAAAAAATCAAACAAAAAAGGGATTGAATAGCAAGTAGTAACGTTAACGTCGCGTACTAACGAGTTGATGTATAAATATAACCATTATAAATCCATATATGCTAAATTAATTGAAACAAAACAAAAACTATCAAATGCACTCTGAAAAATGGTCTCCTCCAAGCTTTGTATGCATTAATTAAGGCTCACGTAAATACCCTAAAAATAAGCGTCCATGTAACTAGAATGAGTGAAGAGTACTACATTTATTGACGAAACAACAACAGACAGAACCATCACAAAAATTAACAAAGAAATAAATAAAGATACACAACACACTTGAATCATTGTCATTCTAACGAAAAGATATGATGATTGGACACAATATGGAGTGATGAGAAATATGAAATTTTTTTAGGGGAGTATATGCTAAAATTTTTTCAACTAATCTTAAAACACATTAGTCAATATAGACCAATATAGATTTAAAAAGAGTATTTAAAGAGAATAAAAAATATATATATATCTAAAGTGTAGGTAAAATTTAGTATTTCAAAATGATATAAATTAAGTTTAGAGATTTCATAGAAAATAGTGGATCATATTAGGGCATTATTGAATTTTATTTATAAAAAGATTACAAAAACTATAATTATAAAAATTCAGGGGGAAACTTAAGCATAAAACTGAAATTTTAAAATAAAATTATGGTAAAAATATAATTTTCAAAAAGAAAAAAAAAAAGAGCGGGGCGGGTATTTGCTTTGTCAATGACAACACGTACATAAATGTAATATATCTAAACGTTGTAGCCCATTGTGGGTGTTTTTTTTGGTTGTTAAATTTAATTGCTTTTTTTTTTTTATTTTAAGGTAAACCTCGTTGGCATGGCCTCTTCTTTTCTTCTTATTCTATAGCTTTCATCAGTTTTAGCATTGTTTTTTTTCTCTCAATCTTTTTTAACCTAATTGAAATTGCATATTGATATCCCTTGAACTATCCAGTATTTTCTTTTTCCAATTACACTTCTGAAAATGAGAAATATTTTTTTCCCCAAGAAAAGAAGAAATATTTTTAGTGATATATGTTTATATAAATTGGTAAAAGCAAGGAAAAAAAAATAGTACTCCGTAGTACTATATGATAATAATTTGAGCCTTGTGCATTAAGAAATTCCAACTAGCAATTGGATTATCCACGCAAACTTCTAAGAAAAAGAAAAAAAAAAAAAGGAAAAAAAAAAGGATTGGGTACTTTGTGGGCTTTGTTATATGTAGCTTTACGTGCATTATGGGGATTCCCCTTTTGTTCACAGATCTATCGGGATAATTCGAAGTGACGGTGAAGAGAAAAGAATAATAATAGGGTTGAGATTCTTTATACTAAAGTTGTTAGCCAATGGAGGAGTGCCACGTACGACCGACCATAGACATGAACATGGGAAGATGAGAGTTGAGAAGAATAATGAAGGAAAAAAAAAGTTTGAGTTTCATTTTGGGGAAGGCCAATGAGAATATTATCGGGAAAGTTGTACATAGAAATGGGTGGTCCATGTGTGCTCCCTTTACTAGCTTTATGCATATTTTTATGGTGAAACTAGTCAATAGAGCATCTTTTAAAAAAAAAAAAAAAACTCGTTAGAGTTCCCTTAAAAAAAAATGTCACAATAGAGCTATTATCCCTTAAAAAAAATGTCACTATAGAGCTATTAAAGGGGTATAATTAGTCTTTAAGGAAAATAAATAAAAGACAAAAACGAGAGAAAGATGTGATTAGTCAAAATTGAAAGAGTCGAAAATTCTTAAGCAGTCAGTTTCCCAACCACAAATATGCTTATGTTTCAATTTTTACTTTTTCGTTTTCTGACAAGTAAGAATAAAATCTAGATAACTAGCTAAGTGACATCAAGAGAAAAGCTAACTAACAGGTAGTTTTACTTTTAAAATCCTTAGCTTCGTATGGAATTTAGAGTTTTGGAAGAAAAAAAATAAAAAAATTTTTATTTTTTTTGTTTGAATTGAAATAAAAGATTATAAAAAAAAATTTCAAGAAAATAAAAATTTGATTTGATATTATTTTTTAGTATATAGAATATTAACATATTAATTAGTAAAACTAAAAATATGAAAATAAAATTATATAAACTTTTAGAAAAGTTATTTTTCTTTTTCTTTTCTCGTGACTATTTTTTGCATTTTTTTTCCTTCAAAATTCGGATTAGGGAGCCTTAGAGTTAGAGATAATTACACATAATGCTCCTACTAATAATTGTGCTAATACATTTCAGATTCACTAGAGATAATGACATTGACCAAAGATAATTGAAGGTTAGTGGGTCCAATGAAGCATCAACGGTTTGCATAATTACATGATCGCTTAATTGAATTTCATCGTATGTGGCTTTGTGACAAGAAAAACCCGCAATTGCTTAGCATTTGGTATTTTCTTATTTGAAAAGTGTGACAATGCCACTGATTCTCATGGCTCATTATGATTCGGTGGATAACCTGGTTACGGTCGTGTTCGCATCGTATCGATGTACATATATAACATGTAAATGCTCAATTCGAATACGATCTGTTTAATAAATAGATTGGAAATTATGATACGAACACGACTCGTATAACCTATTTATTAGATAGATTATATTGCCCATGACACGTGACCCGCGAACACGACCCGAATACGACCCGTTTAATAAAGAGTCTTATAAAAATATGACCAAATTTTGGACCTCATTCAAGTAAATACCTCTTTTATCAAATATTATAGCAAAATATTTGGTATATATATTTATATATTAAGTATAAAAATATATACTCAGTACATTTCAATATAATAACTAAAATTGGTAGATATATTATCTACCAAGTCTAAAAATATATATATCTAGACATTCAACTATAAAATTAAAAAAATATGTATCTACTTAGTTAAATTTAAAATATTAATCATCCTTCTAAATTTCTCTTTAAAATAAATAGATCAGAAATTATGACACGACACGATCCGTTTCTTAAACAAGTAATTTTTTGCATTGGCGGGTTCAATCCAAATACGACCTGTTAATTAAACGGTTCAATATCTCTAACTCAAACACGATATGAATACAATTAAGCTAAACTCAAACACGATCCGTTAATTTTATACGGATTTTATCGTGTTGTATTACAAACTGACGGCTCTACATTTTTCCTTTAAATTTTAAAACATGTACAAGTGCCATTCACCTATGCGAGCATGCCATGGCTTTACCTTCCTTATCTTTTCACAATATAGAAAATCATTGCATTATTTGGGTTGTACCAAAAATATGTGTGTGTGTGTGTCACAATCCAAAATCCGGGCTAGTGGCAGAAGGAGAATTTCGCAAAGATGAGAAATTCTTTGATTTATTTGAAAAACGTCTAAAAAGTTTTAGTTTTATAAAATAGTCCATTTTAGATAAAATATTTAGAATTCCATCCTGTGAAACTCTCCCACAGTTCGTATATAACATTAAATATAGATCGAATAAATATTAAAAAGAATGTAAATTAAATATAAGTCCAAGCATCATCATCACCCACGTCAGAACAGACACCTGAATGATATAGATAAGTTTACAGACAAAAATAGAAAGTAGTGATCTTGGTTCAATGCTAAAATAAAACTCAAACAATTCAAACACCACAACAACATGCTTCAAGCATTACCAAGATAACAAACTACAATCCCGATGGCCTCTTACTCCTCTTGATCTCCAAAATCATATTGGATATCACCTGATGACGGGAGTGAGCATAAAATGCCTAGTAGGAAAAACAGTTATCTCGATCGAAAATATTTTTGTGATAGAAAGCTCCTGCATGGTTAGTTTAAATTTAATACATACATATATGATAATCGAAAACTGAAAATCATCACGTATATGTATAAATAAATCAGTATAATCAAAACTATTCAATTTAGATGTACATGACACTAATCAACTCATACCTATGGGCTCACATCCTCTTATCTGTAGAAACCCAGGATGATGGCACTAAGTGAACCTAATAGCCTACATGGCACCTAAGCCCATACTCAGAGGGGACACCCATGTGTCGTCTATAAACCTGGAAGGGCAACCGAATTGCCTACGCCTACCAAATAGAGAGGTAATCAGAAGTTTTAAAAATTTCGCCCGGGTTTATAGACTCTAAACCGACGCTGGGGTACGTAGCGCCACACTGTAAACCCACGATGCTAACACGATGCTCATGTATGATCCTATGATACCTACAACATAGAACTGAAGTGTGAAAATAATCGTGCCCTAGTTTTTCAGAAAAATAAGTATATTAGGTTTTTATAGAAAAGTGAGCAGCACAACAACCCTATTTTTGATATATCCAAAATAACCTGCACTCAGAAAATCTTTAGAGCAATACAATATATACGTATATCATACCATCACAGTCTATCACATATATTCAAGAAATTCAAAAACCACATTTATTCTCATATGTTGCAGAAATTAAGTTTTATTCGAAAATAGTATAGAAAGAAAGTAACTAAATCCCTACCTCACAAGAATAGTGATTCCACGCTATTAAATCCTAAAAGTATCGTTGACGATTGTCCAGAGGGTCGGAAACTGATTCCAAGCCCTCGATCGTCCTCTTGCGAAAAACTAACTTCTCAACGGAGCTTCATTTCCATAAATAGACTTCTTCACTGAATTCTTAGCACCTAAAATAGCTAGGTTAGACATATAACTTGTCTGATTTGGATCCGGGCCCACATTGGACTGGTGGCATGTAAATTGAGGCAAAATCTTAGCTGTCTGATTTCGATTTTCGTGTCGATCACCACACATAGGCAATATATATATATATATATATATATATATCAATCTTCCCCATTTTTCGAGTACAATCCAAAAATGACAATAAAATCACGATCCAATGGCCGAATAAAAAAGTCAACTCAAACTTAAAATATTCCAAAAATGGCAACTTTTGATTCAGGCAATATGGGATTAAGATATATATATATATATATATATCTTGAGCTTTCTCTCGATGAGATGAATCCAATAAGCCTAGTTAGAGGTCAAATGGTGGCCGAGTATGGTCCAAGTACTCTAGCTTGAGTAGTGTGCTAGCAGAATATAAGCCAACTTTCATATTTCAGGCCCCTAAGCTGGCCATCGATCATTTGAACATGTGACCATGTACCAATCCATGGTTAAGTTATTCCACTCAATAGTACTTATATGTACTTTTAATTGAAATATTGTTATTCTATAGTTATAAATTGAGTTTTGATTAGTAATCTTACCTATTTTATGAAGTTTAATGTTCAAATTCCACCGTCTTATATAAAATATATATTTAGTCTTGAATGAATTTGAACTTTATATCTCATTTATAGTGATTCGTTCTTGGTTAAAAGATAACAAATTGGGTCAATAAATTGTTGATAGCCTATGTCTAAGAGCCAATTTGAGATTATTTTTACAATCTTAAAATATAATTTTAGTCTCGCTATTGTGACCTACATGATGACGTTTAGGTCCTATTTGGAACCAGGATTTTTAAAGGGAAAGAAAAGAATTTTCAAGTGATTTTATTTTCTCTTGTTTGAATTTAGGGAGGAAAAAAAATGAGAAAAAATTTTCAAAGTATGTGAAAGTTAAATTTACTATTTTTTTTAGTATATAAAATTTTAACAATAAATTCAGAAAGAAAAAGATTTCAAAATAAAATTCTATAAATTTTGACAACAGATTGAACAGATTGAGAAAGGGAAAAGTTTTAAAATGAAATTCTATAAAATCTTAGAAAAATAGTTTCTTCTTTCTTTTTTCTTAACTTTTTCCTCACAAAAACGTTCCATAGCAAAATTTAAATTCTAAACAGAGTCTTAGTTTTTTCATTATAAAATTTTATTTGTCTCCTTTTTGTTAGATGTTAAAGTAAACCTTGTTGTTGTTTAAATTGTTGGGAATGTATGCTCTCCAAATCATATTCCATCATGTAATAAATATTTTCTAGAATTAATAAAATTTGTTAGATATTTTCATTATATCTTTTACATATATATATAATTGAATAAAAGTCCATTTAATTATATAATATGTATATTTGTAATCACGAGATGGATTTACAGAAGATATCGATACAAGTTATTTTGTAATTAAATAAAATTATTCATAGTTAACAAAATAAAGTTGGGCTCTTTATTTTAACTATTGTAAATTCATTGAGTAATTTGTCTTAATTACATATGAATTTACTAATATAGTTAGACTACATTAAACGGATCAATTATGAGATTTAATAAACCTCAAATAACTGTCAGACTTATTAAATCTCATTTGACATTGATTCTCAATCCTGAGTTAATTATAAGTTCATATTTATTTATACTGTAATATTTGAGTTACTAAAGGGTTTAACTCTAATTAAAGGGTTAATATTTCAATAACTTGTGTGAGGTATTTATATACAATGATACTTATAGATTGATAATATGGAATTTGTATATATAAATATCCCTTAACAGGTTTTCAGTACTTGATCATAAAAATCTCTACTTAGAGTATACCAGCATATCTAATTAATATATTGAAAATGATCATTAGAGAAAACCAATGAGAGTAAAGAAATAAAATATAATTAAATTAATTGAACAATTGAGATGTCAATTTAATTATGATATGGTACAAAAGATTAAAGTATAGATATCAATGTGGTATAGTCTAATTATTACTAGTGTGACAATATCCATAAAAATACTATTTTAATAGTAGAGTGCAATTTCAATCTTTTAGTAAAGTATATTTAGAATTTGCAATTAAACCAATTAATTTTAAGATACAATTATGGAAGCCATTATTTTACGAGTCTAAAGATCCTTAGGTTAGCCTTAAATTCGGTTGTATCACTACAAATCCAATTAATAGAAAGAAAATAGCAATTGGGCCTCACAAGCCCAAGACTACATAAGCCTAGCGTAATAATTGGGCATAGGTGTGTGGCATTATAATGTGAGGCACAGTACCAAGTATGTAGTATAGTCTCGTTAAATGGGATTTACAATTTAATTACAAGATAGATTATTTAAATTTTAGAAATTCTAAATTATTGTTATAATTAATTTGGAATGAAATTTAAATAGATAGTATACTAGTAAAATTTATACGTATTATTTTGTGTTAGTCAATTTGATTTGGCAACTGTCAAGATAATGGAAATAAATGTCTTTTATTTAGTTTCTTAATTTGAAAATAAAGGATAGATATTTATTTGAATTTATTTATTAATTATCTCAGGAATTAAAGAATATTGAAAAGTAATTGATATTTGAAAATACACCTTTAAAGAGTGTTACATGTTTTTTGCAAAAAATCCCTCTCGCAAAAATAAAAAAAAAACATGTAGATCAATCCTACTAATAAGGGATTGCTCTGGTACATCGAATGTGGATAGATATTTTTTTATTTGAAAATTAACTTTAAAATGAAAGATGACCAGAAATTTTTTATATAGAGGAAAAGTTACATAAAAATTTCAAAGTGAGAATTTTTCTCTAAACCTAGAGAAAAATAACTTTATAAGAAAATAAGAGTATATAGTTTTTCTTGAGAGTTTTGAGTCATGTATATCAACCCAAAACCCAGGCTACTGGCAGAAGGGGAATTTCACAAAGAAAGGAAATTCCTTGATTTATTTGAAAAGTGTCAAAAGTTCTAGTATAATAAAATGGTCCATTTAAATAAAATAATTAGAATTTTATCCCGTGAACCACTCCCACAGTTCGTATACACCATTAAACATAGATCGAATAAATACCGAAAAGAAAAACATAAACCAAATATAAGTCCAAGCAACATCATCATCTACGTCAAAAATCAAACACCAGAATGACATATATAAATTCACAGACAAAGATAGAATATAGTAATCTTGGTTCAGTGCTAAACAAAACTTAAACAATCCAAATATCATAACGTCGCACTCCAAGTATTACCAAGATAACGAACTATAGTCAAGATGACCTCTTACTCCTCTTGATCTCCTAAGTCACACTGGACACTACCTGAGGAAAGTAGGAAGGGGTGAGTATAAAATGCCCAGTAGGAAAAGTAGTTACCCGGTCGAAAACATTTTAGTGATGGAAAGTTCCTGCATAGTTAGTCTAAATCCAATATATACATATATAATGATCCAAAATCGAAAATCCATATGTATATGTATAAATAAATCAATACAATCAAAACTATTCATTTCAGATGCATATGACACAAATCAACCCATACCTATGAGCTCACATCCTCTCATCTGCGGAAACCTAGGATGATGGCACTAAGTGTACCTAATAGCCTGCCTGACACCTAAACCTATACCCGGAGGGAACACCCATGTGTCGCCTACCAAACCTGATAGAGCAACCGAATTGCCTATGCCTGCCAAATGGAGAGGTAATCAGAAGTAACAGAATCCTGCGCAGGTTTATGGACTTTACGCCAACGGTGGGGCATGCATCGCCACACTGTAAACCCATGATGCTAATACGGTACTCATGTATAATCCTATGACACGTGCAATACAGAATTGAAGTGTGAAAATAATCATACTCGGGTTTTTCAATAAAATCAATATACTAGGTTTTATAGGAAAATGGACAGCATAACAGTCCTATTTTTAATATACCCAAAATAACCTGTACTCAGAAAATTCTTAGTACAATACAATATGTATACTTCATACAATCAATTCTGATCACAGATGTTAAAGAAAACCAAAAATCACATTTGTTCTCATATATTCCAGAAAATAAGTTTCATTAGAAAACGATATAAAACAGAAGTAATTGAGTCCTTACCTCGCTCGAATAGCAATACCACGCTATTAAATCTTGAAGGTGTCGTTGACAATCGTCCGGAGGGTCGAGAACCAATTCCAAGCCCTCGATCATCCTCTTGCAAAAAACTAACTTCTCAACAGAGCTTCAGATCCACAAACAGACCTCTTCACTTAATTCCTAGTACCCAAAATAGCTAGGTTAGATATATAAATCGTCCAATTCGGATCCGGGCCGGTGACGTGCAAATCGAGGCAAATCTTAGCCGTCCAATTTCGATTTTCGTGCCGATCACCAAATATAGCCAATATATATATCAAACTTCCCCATTTTTCGAGTACAATCCAAAAATGATAACAAAAACACAATCCAACAGCCGTATCAAAAAGTCAACTCAAGCTCAAAATATTCCAAAAATGGTAACTTTTGATTCGGGCGTTATATGATTAAAATATATATACCTTGACAATCCTTGCGACGAAACGAATCCAACAAGTCCATTTTGAGGTTGAATGGTGGCCGTAATCATCACCAGTAGCCAAAAATCTGAAATGGCCACTTCGTCTTCTTCGGCTTCAGCGGCGGCTGCAATTGGTCCGCATCGACTCGGCGCAGCATGGGGGAGCTTCACCGGTGGGCTGCACGGGCGGACGACAGCAGGAGGCGAGCTGCGGCAGTGGTCCTTCTTCGGCTGAGGGAGATCTGAGAGAGAGAATCGGGTGAGGGAGAGAGAGAGAGGGAGTCGAGCAGGCCTGTCAAAATGGGCTGGGTCCAATGGGCTGGCCCGCGGCCCAGTTCGGTAGCCCGCGGGCTGGGCCGGCTCGGTCCGGTAGAGATAGGCTCGGGCTCAGTCCGGCCTTATTCCCATGACCGGGCTGGGCCTAACATTTTGAGCCCGCGGACTGGCCTGGCCCGGCTGTCAGCCCGGATTAGGTCGGTCCGGCTCGCCCGCCCTTTTTTTAAAATTAAAATCAGTTTTTTTAAAAAAAAATATTTGGGCCCATAGGGCCTGATTCATTTATGGCCTATGGGCCATTTTGGGGCTTGGGCATATAGCTGTTGGGCCTAATGACTATTTTTTTTTATAAAATTAAAAATTTTGAAATGGAAAAAAAAATCTTTAAATTTTAAACTAATACTATAAATAACTCTTTTTATCCTCACCTATTCTTCATATAAACAACTCTCTTCTATCTTCATTCTCTCATTTCACTATTATTTTCTCAAATTCTCAATTTACATTCTCTAAATAATTATATAATCTAATAACTATTTAATATTAATAATTATAAAATTATAATCTATAGTTATATTCTCTATTTCTATTTTTCAGCTTTAATTCTTCCAAGTTCCAACATCTAAGTATCCAACTAAAATCCAAGTCAAAAGTCTACTCAAATCTCAATTCAAGGTAATTTCAATTTCTAAATTTTTTAAAGTTTAATTTATCACTCTTATCTTTTTAATATGAATTAGTAAATTATCATTACAATCTACATAGATAGACATAGACATAGTTAGTATAGAAAATAGAAATATGTTTAATTTTAAATTGTTAATTTTAATTATAATAAAAGTTAAATTTAGTCAATGTAGTAAAATAGTAATATGTTCATTATCTTTTTAATTTAAATTAATTAGTGTAGTAATATGTTTAAAGTTAAATTATTAATTTTCATTCAACTTAAATTTAAATTTAGTTAATGTAGTAAAATAGTGATTTGTTAATTGTCATTGTAATTAAATTAGTTAGTGTAAAGATATGTTTAATGTTAAATTATTAATTTTAATTTTAATAAAAGTTAAATTTAGTCAATGTAATAAAATAGTAGTATGTTCATTATCTTTTTAATTTAAATTAGTTAGTGTAGTAATATGTTTAAAGTTAAATTGTTAATTTTCATTCAACTTAAATTTAAATTTAGTTAATGTAGTAAAATAGTAATATGTTAGTTGTCATTGTAATTAAATTAGTTAGTGTAAAAATATGTTTAATGTTAAATTGTTAATTTTAATTTTAATAAAAGTTAAATTTAGTCAATGTAGTAAAATTGTAATATGTTCATTATCTTTTTAATTTAAACTAGTTAGTGTAGTAATATGTTTAAAGTTAAATTGTTAATCTTCATATTAATTTAGAGATGGATGTTAATGTGAAAGAAGAACAAATCCGCATAATGGAAAGGGGTGACCAAGTCCCCGAAAAGCAAAGTAATCCACATGCCAGTGGAAATCATTCACAATTTCAAGATAGTTGTTCTCCCAGTGCAAACACAACCTCAAAATCAAAACGTGTGAGGACAACTTCTGATGTACACTTCGATATAGAATACCATGATGATGGCAATAACAACAAAACAAAAATGGTAAAGTGCAAATATTGCAAGAAGTTATTCACCGCTAAACCATCTAGCGGTACCACCCACCTCAAAAGACATCACGAAAAATATTTTCCCAAACATCAAGGTCCTCAAAGAGGTATGCAACTTACTCAATCAACACTTCAACTCAATAAGGATGGTTCGGTAAGTACTTGGAACTATGATCCTTTAGTTGCTAGGAAGTCATTAGCACGTTTTATTACTTCGAAGGATTTGCCACTATGTATTGGTGAGTCCGATGAATATGAAGAACATATTAGACGATTATATTATCCAAATTTTAAAAAGGTTTCTAGAAATACTACTAGAAGTGATTTGTTTAAAGTTTATAAAAATATGCAAACCGAACTAACGTCTGAAATACTTGCATTAAATTTGTGCATTGCATTAACATCTGATATTTGGAGGTGCTAATTCTAAACAAGATTATATAAGTGTAGTTGCCCATTATTGTGATGAAAAATGGATATTGCAAAAAGAATAATTAGTTTTAAAGTCGTTGATCAGAGGCATACTTATGAAATTATCTGTGAAAGAATCTTAAATATTATAGAAGAATATGGCATAGTAAACCGCATCATTTCTATTACTTTTGATAATGCTACATCCAATACAAAGGCCATAAAATTACTTCAAAACTCGGTATGCTCATACGCGGGAGGAGTTTTATTACATCAATGTTGTGCATGCTATATAATCAACCTCATCGTCAAATCAGGTATGGAAATACTATCTATATACATTGAAAATGTTCGAAATGCTATTGCTTACATTCATGCTTCTAATTCTTGTATTGCTGAATTGAAAAAATATTGTAAAGCTAAAGGGTTACCTCCAAGAAAATTTCAACTTGATATGCCTGTAAGGTGGAATTCTACCTATTTGATATTAAAAAATGTAATAGCGTAAAAAAATGCTCTTACTGTGTTTTACAATTCAAAAATGGGTTCACTAAATTTAAAAGATGATTATTGGTTTATTTGTGAAAAATTTGTACAATTTTTAGAAGTTTTTTATGATGCTACCGTTATTTTATCTGGTATTTATTAACCTACTTCTCCAATTGTTTTACATCACATATTTTTTATTACATTAATGTTTTCTAAAGAAAAATATGACCCTATATTTGGACCTATGATAATTAAAATGCAAGAAATTTATTTGAAATATTAATCCGAAATTCCTTTATTATTTTCCTTTACTTTTATTTTAGAACCTAGAGTTAAATTAAATGGTCTTTCTGCTATTATTAGTCACATTGGCGATGCTTTAGACTTAGATTTTATAGTCCAATATATTAATGTTCGTGATAAGTTTTTTGAACTATTTAGTATATATGAGGGTAAGTTTAGCAGTACAAATATGAGTCAACAAGAAATCTCACAACAAACCGAAGACCGATTAAAGAAGAAGTCTATCTGGTCCTATATTCATAGGCGTGGGCGTGGCTCATCATCATCATCATTAAGTTCAAGTCAACAATATGGTACATTACCAATAACAACGAATCTGCCGCAATCCTCAGAGCTTAACCAATATCTTAAGCTAGATTACGACATCGACTGTGAAGATGCAAACTTCAAAGTTTTGGAATGATGGCAAAAGCGTCAAAGAAAATTTCTCGTGCTTTTACAATTAGCACGTGATATCTTAATTATTCCGGTGACCACGGTTTCTTCGGAGTCTGCTTTTAGCACCACTGAGAGGATATTAGATGATCGAAGAATTTCGTTAACTCCTGAAATGGTTGAAGTACTAACATGTATTAAAGATTGGAAGCAAGCGGCGAAACGAAATCAATATACTATTCACAATGAAGAATTGGCCGAAAACTTCAATAATTTGTACATGAACGACAATGATCAATTATGAATAATGAATTAATGATGAATTTGTTATTTTTCAAATATAATTTGCTTTTTTTTTTCATCAACTTAAGTTATGTGTTATTTTTTAATTTTTATCATAAAAATTGTAAAATTATTTTTGATAAAAGTTTTATCATATATATATAATTTTTTTTTTAATTGTTCAAATTCACTAAAAAGTTTATATTAAAACCTTTCAAATAAAAAAGGCCAACATGAGGTAATTAGGTAAATAAAATTTTATCAATAAATTTGAATTTGTTATTTTTCAAAGTTAATTTACTTTTTTTTCATCAACTTATTACTTAAGTTATGTATTATTTTTTAATTTTTATCATAAAACTTGTAAAATAATTTGTGATAAAAGTTTTATCACATATTCATATATAAATTTTTTTTAAATTATTAAAATTCATAAAAAATATATCTAAAAATATTTTTAAAAAAGGGCCAAAATGCGAGCCGGCCGGGCCGGACTAGGCCCAGCCCACCTACGAGCTCGCCTGGGCCATAGGGTCGGGCTGGGCCTCCTCTTAATTCATACGGGCCGGGCCGGGCCGGGTCTTCATTCATACAGGGCGGGTCGATCCGGCCCACCCATTTTGACAGCATTAGAGTCGGATGAGGAAGAGAGAGAGAGTGACTGGGAAAAAGGGTACCCACGTGAGTGGGGATATATGGAACTGTGCAATTTTACAAAAAAATTGCACTATAGTCCCCGGTTCCCAAATCTCTATCAATTTCATCCCCCACAAATTACAATTTAGTTTTTCTGTACAAAATTTTTGCAAATTAGTCCCCCTATTATTATATCCAAAAAATTGGTAAAATGTCCAAATTATCTTCTCAAAATTCAGGTTTTTACAATTATAGTTTGAACAATATGTATTTTGAATCTAGAAGTTTCTAGAATAATATAGGATTGCGGTACAAATTGTGATAAAATGAAATTCATAGTTAATAAACAATTTGAGAATTTGAACATACGTTTGATTACAAAATCAAACAATTACAAACACTAGGACAAGTGGTGCTCCAAAAAGTTGATTCCACAAGGCGGCGACAAAATCAAATTAAAAGGGAGCATTTGTTTATTCAAGTCCAATTGATTTCCAATTGGTGTGTAATTTCTTATAACTTATTTGATTGCTCAATAATTAGAGGTGACATCGTGGAGTATGATTTTTTGACCCACGTAAAAAATTACCTATGTTCTTATTTTATTTTATACTTTTGGGTAATTTAATTAAATGAAAATTGATTGAATTCAATAAATAGCGAAAACGAGTTTAACAGAGGTTTTTTCAGGAATTTCTCTGGAACTCACAATTTTTTCAAGCCAAGACCCGTCTTGCATATTGCACTACATTTTTGTTGAGGTCTCAAAGCTACAATCTCATTAAGAACTCAGGTATTTCTCTTCTTGACTCTCTTCTATTATTTGTGTTGGAGTGGTTTTCACCAGCTATCCACATGTCTCTGAACTGCCGGTGTTGTATCCTCCAACTGTTCACGTATCCTCGCTATCCCAAAGAGCTTTTGACTTCGGGCAAGATCGGAGAGGTGGGGGAGGGCACCTGCAAAGACTCTTCGATGCTTAAGTCAGCTGGTTATCTTTGGCTCAGGGTAGCAAAGATTTAGTGTTTCTTCGTATATGTGTATCTTTTCAAATGTTTCTTTTTGTATGCGTACATGCCTCTCTTTTGGGGACGCATGGCTCATATATATAGTTCTGAAATTGTGAACCTCCTGGTTCTCAATCTCAGGACCGAGTACCTTTTTCATCAAGACTTACTCCAGAGGTCACGGGCCGAGATTACCGTGATTCTCCCTGCACCACTGTAGCCTAGTTTCTGCCGTCCCCTATGGCTCGAGTCTGTCAGGGGCAAGATTTGGCCAAATCGCCGTTCTGTCAGGACAGTTTGTCCTATGCGCACACCTACTCAAGATCGCATTAAATGCTCTGTCTGGGTCTGGAGTTGTGAGTTGCTTCCCATTGTACTCTGGTGGAAAACCCTTTGGGCTTCTGACTCCTAGCTGTCGAGGTAAGAATCAGACTGGGCCGAGTCCATCCAGGGTCTGGGATGGGCTCGGCCCTAGCCTCGGACAGCCCAATGGCCTATGTGGTACCACGTGCGACTCGCGTGGCCTTTAACTAGTCACTCTGGACACGTGTCGGACGGTGTGCCCCGTTTATGACCTGTTCTGCCACTTAATCATCCACGTGGTGTATGACTTGAGAACGGGTCCTACAACTGCCCCCATTTCCCTACTTGATAGATTTGTATCCATCAAGTGGGGAAATCGTTTCTCCGTTCCTCCAATTTGAGGGATACACGTGGCTCCCCCATTGCAGACGCGGAGGCACACCATCCCATGTCACAAAAAGTTTTTAAACTTCGAAATCCCGACGGTTCGATCTTCCTTGCACTGCCCTTTTCCAGGAAAAACTCTTCGGCTCCCTCTCCATAAAAGCTGCATTTACGCTCATTTCTTACTTTACCAAAATCTCAAAGTATTTCAGCTTTCTCAAATCTTAGGGTTTCCGCACCTCCTTTTTCCTAGAACCTTTCGTCTTCTTCGATCACATTTAACACGATAGCCCTGGAACTGAGTCAGAAACTTCGTCCAGTCGTGGATTCCGAATTAGGGTCATTGAGGAGGCAGCTCTGCTTTCCCGGCGGAGTCACTTTAGAGAGGGTCGACAGCCTAACAGACTAGTACCTTTACCCCTCTGCTCCAGAAGGCTCCATCATTTTAGGGAGGCTACATCTGGAGTGGTTGCGGTTTCCTCTCCCTTCTTTGGTCCATCAGTTTTTTAGTCTCATGGGGATTCATCTGATGTAGCTCAATGCTAACGGAATTATGATCTTGATGGGGTTTTTCGCACTATCAGTCCTCTATAACATACATATAGACCTGGAGGTAGTCTTTTATGCCTATAAGCTCACCCTTATCCCCAAAAAGAGCTCCTACCCCACTTTCTACCTTCAACTGCTCTTAGGGCACCATATTTTCTGGGACTTGTTGAGATCAGACAAACAGTGGGGCTCCCACTCTAGGCTGTACGTCGTCAGAGGAGCGTAGTGCTCTCCTTGGGTGAATGGGGAGTACTTCCAAGTTCCTTCATCTTTTCTACAGAGTAAGTACTAGGTTGTGATTTTTGGGTCTGTATTTGCCTCGTCCGTAATTGCTCATGATATTTTTCCTTGTGCAGTCTCTGCAGAAGAAAGTAGATTTGAGCCGCAACTATTAATGAGACGGCTCAACGAGCTAGAAGGGATCGTCATCTTCGGGTCCACTGGGGATTTCCGACACATCCAGGCCACCCTGAACCCCCAGGTCATGAATATGATGTCTAGGATGATTTCCTACCTTCCCTTCCTGCTGGATACCTGGGTTATCACGAAGCACCTACGGAGCTAGCTCGACACCTCGGCTTTGAACCAGTTCTGTCGCGACGAGCAGAGTCGCATTGCCATAGTGGGCCGCCAAGTTACGGTGTCGAGCTAGCTGGCAGGTCCCTGCGACCTGGTGGCGCCGACTAGCCACGAGCTCGAAGAGGCCGTGAGGCTTATGGCAAAGGAGTGCGTTAGGCTCCGTAGAGAGGAAATTGCTGCCCCTAAGAGAGCTAAGGGGGAGCCTATTTTTGCATTCTCAAGCTCCGTCGATCGGGTTATAGCTATGTTCTAATTACATTGCTTGCTCTTTATAGGTTCTGATGTAGGCCCTTCAGCAGACCCCTCTCCAGTCAATGGAAGTGCCGCTGTGCATAAGGCTCGATCCAAGGTACCCACTGGTCGACGCCTTGTGGTATCTTCAGAAGATGAGGCACCTATAGTCCCCTCCCCCGGCGCTAGCAGACCTCTGACTCGGGAGATGATGGCCATAAAAGTCGTCCTTCCTGAGGAATCTGCCACTCTGGCCTCTTCCTCCCCCCACTCCGGTTCGAAGATGAGTGCGGGGTCCGGTGCTGCTTGCCCCTGTAGGGAGATCGCTGAGCTCCGAGGTTAAAATCTATGCTGTCTTCCCCTCCTCTGGTCCCAATAAAGCGGCGTCACGAGGCCGACTCATCCAAAGAGAATGAGGGCCTGGCAAGGAAGAGGGGCAGAACTGCCTCTTCTTCCGATAGTGACGACGATGGGTCCACGCTGACGCTCATTAGGAGGAAAAGTTCCGTGCGCAGTGGTCCTTCGGGGGAATTGGTCAAGACAAGACCAAAAAATCACAATCAGGCGGGGCTCCAATGGGGGTGGCAACCGGAACTGTCGATGCAGCAGCAGTTGCCGTGGCATCCTCTGCTGAGGATGTGTCGACCCCAGCTGTCGTCGGAGGCACGCTCGGTGATGCTCAGCTTCCTATCGTCCCCACCGCCGTTGCTTCGGGAGGAAAGAGTGTCCTCGCAGTCGGCGGGGTAGAGTCGCGTTCTTCAGATGCGGACGACGCCCAAGAAGATGGTCCAGCTACGGAGCCTGAGCTGGAGGCACTCTCCTTGGAGAACGTTGAGTTCATCACCTGCCGTAGCATTGCACAGGTTTGGTTCATCTGGCCGTCACCTCCATTTTTTGGCATCCTTACTGAGCACTGACTTCCCTTTCTTGTATCTTGCAGCTAGCCACCGTCCAGTCTTTCTATTCCTCTCGCATCAGGGAGCTGACCGGGGAGTTGAACTCCCGCTCTACGTTGGCCGAGCAGAGCGAAGCCACCCTTGCCAAGTTGAGGGCCGACTTCGACTTGTATCGGAGCCTGATTGAGGCTAGGGTCAGTAGTATAGTGGCTCATGCCCTGAGTGTCAAGAGGACCAGGTGCAAGGAGCTGGCCGCAAAGTTGGCTGAGGTGGAGGCCGGCAAGCTCGCTCAATCTGAGGCCGCCAGGTTAGCCCAAGATGAACTCAGAGCCAAGGAGCAGGTCCTGCAGAACGCAGGGGCGGAGATGGGGCTGGCCTTCATCTCCCGCGATAGGGCTGTCGATGATGCCAAAGAGGCAAGGAAGGCCGAAGCGAAAGCCAAACTGGAGGCCCACTCCCTTCAGCACAGACTCGACTGTTCCAATGAGGTAAACATACATCTTTGCTTGGATCACAAAAATTTGATGGGGGCTTATGCAGAGCTATCTCATAAGCACGGCGAAGATCTTGCCGATATTAACACTCTTTTGGTTGACTTGTGGCAGCAGTAAATGGAGCTTAGGATGGTGGCACTGAGGGACAGACTGGAAAACACCGAGAAGCTGAAGACAAGGTACCAGAGCAGGTGGATGTCCTTTCTCAGAGAGCTATAGGTCTAGCTGGGAAAATAGGGAGTTCGAAGGCCACACAGAGTTGGTAACGCCAGACTAGTTCGATGAGCAGAAAGGCGTCGAGAGGGACCATTATTCCATCAAGCATTATATGTAGTAGCTAGGGGACGAGATCAACATCATGTACCCTGGTGATGTGCTGAAGATGCTCAATGAAGAAAAAGACAGGCCTTCTACATCTGCCTCTATTACTAAGGAGATCATCCTCACCTCCGGTCTGCTAGAGCAAACCTCGGAGGTTCCTTGCGGTCAACCTGAGCTTGGGGCCTCAACTGGTGATGGGTTTGGAGTGGTCGCTTTGTCCAGTGATGATTCCGACCGCGGCACACCGCCCTCTACCGTAGCTGGACTAAGTGCCGAAACCGGCCGCGCTCCCCTGGCCGGAGGTAATTAGGGCCTCTTATTCTGTATACTTGTAAAGTAGGCATTCGTTGTAACCATTTGTTTAAATAATAGAAGACACGTTGTTTTTCCAAGCTTATTCCGTTCTTTTACTCCTTTCGTTGACCGCATTTAGTGTTAGGGTCAGATATCATGTATGATGTCATTCTCTTGTCGGCAGTACGGCTGGCATTTGGGTTGGACTCGGCTGTGCATAGTTTTGAGTTTGTGAATTCTCCTCGTACTTTGATCGATGAGATTTAACTTTGGGGACCGAGATGTGAGGATGTATAACCCCTGTTATGACTTGTCTTGGCAGAACTCGACCCACGCGTGTGGCTGGACTTCTCTGACCCCAAATGGGAAGACGCAAGGAACCAGCTCCAGGGGTTGATCGACCACTGTTTGGACCCATCGTTGCAGAGGAGAAGGCCTAGACTCGGCTCTCATCGGGAGCGAATAGGGCGCTACCACTCTGATGTGTCCCTGCGAGTCCGTCCAAGACCTGCCTCTTATAAGTAGAACTTCTGGATGTGTGTCCCTGCCGACCATACACCTTGTACTTTAGGAAATAATAAACAGAGTTTGATTTTAACTTCTGTCTTCATACCTAGTCTCGTACTGGACTACTTCCAATGGGTAGGTTCTAACTCTGTTCATTCTCTGTTCATGCGTAGTTAAACCATTCTCTTGGTAGGGTCTGCTTCCAATGGGTAGACCCTGACCTTGCTTTCCTTTGCCTCGCATGCGGCCAAAATGCTCTTTTGGGGAGGGGGGGTCTACTCTCAACGGTTAGACCATGTCCCTGCTTTTCTTCGTCTTACGTGTGACTTAAAACGTTCTCTGGGGAGGGTCTGTTTTCAACGAGTAGACCCTATCCCTGCTTTCATTTAGATTTTCGTATAGCTAACATGCTCTTTGGGGAGGATCTACTTCCGACACTGTCCCTATTTTCCTTTAGCTTTTCGCATAGCTAACATGCTCCTTAAGGAGGATCTACTTCCAATGGGTAGACCCTTTCCCCGTTTTCCTTTGAGGGCAGGTTGCAAGCCTTCGTCGCGCGACTCTTTCGTCTTCGTATATTTTCTCAGGCCATCGGCAATCCTTTTATCGCACGATGTCATTCCCATAGTACGATCGTTTTCGAGGTCTGCTGGCAAGTTTTTGTTTGCACAGCTCTTTCCTCTTCGTACGTTTTCTTGGGTCGTCGGCAAGCGACGTGATCCCCTTAGTACGATCGTTTTTGAGGTATGCTAGCATGTTTTTGGTTGCGCAGCTTTTTCTTCTTCTTACGTTTTCTTGGGTCGTCGGCAAGCGACGTGATCCCCATAGTACAATCGTTCTTGAGGTTTGCTAGCAAGTTTTTGGTTACGCAGCTCTTTCCTCTTCATATGTTTTCTTGGGTTGTCGGCAACCGACGTGATCCCTATAGTACGATCGTTCTTGAGGTCTGCTGGTAAGTTTTTGGTTACGCAGCTCTTTCCTCTTCGTACATTTTCTTAGGTCGTCGGCAAGCGACGTGATCCCCATAGTACGATCATTCTTGAGGTCTGCTGGCAAGTTTTTGGTTGCGCAGCTCTTTCCTCTTCGTATGTTTTCTTGGGTCGTCGGCAAGCGACGTGATCCCCATAGTACAATCATTCTTGAGGTTTGCTGGCAAGTTTTTGGTTACGCAGCTCTTTCCTCTTCATATGTTTTCTTGGGTTGTTGGCAAGCGACGTGATCCCCATAGTACGATAGTTCTTGAGGTTTGCTGGCAAGTTTTTGGTTGCGCAGCTCTTTCCTCTTCGTATATTTTCTTGGGTCGTCGGCAAGTGTTGTTGATTTTACAATAGCTACGCAAGTGCACGTGCCGAAACAAGTAATATAGTAGTGAGTGAGTATCGTCTCCACAGGGATTGATTACCAAAATTATTTGTAAAATCTAATTGTCAAACAAGCTAAGTTAACAAATGAGAAATAAAGATTTGTAATAAAATAGCAACAATTTAAAGTTGCAAGCAGAAAAGTAAATATTAAGCAGAAAATAATGAGATCTAATCAAGTGATTGTGGATCAGTGGTGTGGATAAGCTGGGATTATTGAATCCTCCTTGGTTGCAAATCTGGGTTTAATTGCTGCAGCAACGCCTGTGGCAAAATCACTCCAGTAACCGAAAATTCATTCTGTACATATTCATCTTCCGAATTCAATATGTTAAAGTTCTTTTAAACCAGATTTGACATATTCCTATGCTAACCCAGTTCTCAAAACTTCATTTATAGTATCAATTCTCAATGGGTTTGCATGGTAACAATATATTCCTATACCATTACTAATTCAAAGATCTACTAAGAGATGATTGAATCATGCATCATTCAAGCTAAGTCCAACTAAGATTAACCTTTCCAGAATTAATTTTAATTTGTTTATCCTAAATATTGATGGCCAAGCAACAAAAGGGAATATTAGTGAAGCACACTTGAACGAACTAGAGGAAAATACCATAAACATTTAAAACAACTTTAATC
>JXTB01000090.1:512085-541367 GCA_002914805.1 Parasponia andersonii
ATAAAGTAAAGAAAGGCACCTAAACTATAAAATTTATTCTTCTAAAGCAACTATCCTATGACTAAAAATACACAAGATAACTCTATTTTCATAGAGTTATCAGCAAGCAACGTGATCCATATAGTACGATCGTTCTTGAGGTCTGCTGGCAAGTTTTTGGTTACATAACTCTTTCCTCTTCATACGTTTTCTTAGGTCGTCGGCAAGTGACGTGATCCTCATAGTACGATCGTTCTTGAGGTCTGCTGGCAAGTTTTTGGTTGCGCAGCTCTTTCCTCTTCATATGTTTTCTTGAGTTGTCGACAAGCGACGTGATCCCCATAGTACGATCCTTGATTGTGTGAATAGTGTGTGGGATCTACCACTGTGGGCAGACCCTTTTTCCATAGCAATTTAAAGGATAAATCCATGTGGCTAAAAATTTGACCGGTTTTGGAATTAAGCTTTTTAATAAAATAAGCATTTACATGGGTCTCACAACATTTACAAACATCTTACACGTGATACTTTTTCAAGTGTGAGCATTCCACGTGTTTAGTAGGCTCTTCCCGGTCTTGAGTTCTTTCAGGACATACGGCCATTGTCAAGTTCTTTGATCACCTCATAGGGTCCAACCCAACTGGAGTCTAGCTTCGAGGAATTCCCTGTTTTGATCTTCAAGGCCGAATCCTTGGTGTTAAATCGACGAGCACTAACCTTCTTTGCGTAATAGAACCTAGCCTGCTAGTGTTATGAGGCCAGTGGATCAGGGCCATGTTACTTGTTTCTTCCAGGAGGTCTACGTTGTGGCTTAGCTGCTACTCGTTCAGTGGGGCATCCTTCACCACTTCAGAGCGAAGGGTCGGGAGGTTAATCTCGGTCGGGATCATAGCCTCTGACCCGTAGACCATGGCGAATGGTGTTCTTCCCATCGACCTCCGCTCCGTGGTTCGATGGGCCCAAACAATGGCCAGTAGCTCTTCTAACCACCTGCCTTTAGCCTCATGCAAGTTCTTTTTGATGTTATAAAAATGGCCTTGTTCGTAGCCTCTGCTTGGCCGTTTCTTTGAGGGTAGCTCACGGATGAGAAACTGAGCTTTATATCATACAGCTCGCACAGTTCTTTGAGCTTAGCATTCTGGAACTGTGTGTCATGATCAGCGTGTATCTCTTTCGAAATCCCGTATCGACAGATTATATTTTTTGAAATGAAGTTAATCATATCTGTCTTATTGACGGTTGCGTAGGCTTCAGCATCTACCCATTTGGTGACATAATCCGTGGCCAGTAAGACGTACCTCCTTCCCCTTGGACTTCTGGGGAGCTCTCCGACAATGTCCAGGCCCCATTTCGCAAACGGCCAAGGAGTTATGTTCGAATGGAGTTCCTCCGCTGGCTGGCGTTTCATGGGGGTTAACCTCTGGCACTTATTGCATTTCTGGACAAATCGGACCGCCTCGGTCATCATGTACGGCCAGAAGTATCCAGCCGTCAGAGCCTTGTGGGTGAGGCTATGTCTGCCAGAGTGGTCGCTGCATACTCCCTCGTGGATTTCCTCCATCAGTTTCTGTACTTCAATGGGACCTATACACCACAGCATCGGTCCCATTATCGATCTCCTATACAGTTGCTCCTCCACCATCGAGTATCTGGCAGCCTTCAGTCTGATCGACCTCGCTTCTCGGGGGTCCTCGGAAAAATTTCCCAACGCCAAATACTGGGTGATGGGTTTCATCCACCCCTCATTTGCAGAGCCCATTGCAAATACATGGCATGCGGGGGTCTTCGAAGGGTCCCTCATGCTCTCGCCTTCTAGGAGAATCTCCACGTGTCTAGTCGTTCCCTCGATCGACGCGCTCTTAGCTAGCTCATTGGCCTTCTGGTTCATCTCCCTAGGAATCTGTTCGATATTGAAATCGCTAAAACAAGCTTTCGCCCCCATTACCTTGGAGAAGTACCTATGTAGTCTTGGCTCTTTTACTTCGAAGTCTCCCATAGCCTGACCCGCGATTAACTGCGAGTCGGTCTTTACTGCGATGCTCTCCACCCCGAACTGCAGAGCCAGCTCAAGGCCTTATAGTGGTGGCTCGTACTCTGCCTCATTGTTCGTTGCCTAGGAACTGAGCCTCAAAGCTTTCTCTATTCTGAGTCCCGTTAGGGTCTGCAGGAATATCCCGATACCTGACCCTGAGACATTCGTGGATCCATCAGTATAGAGGGTCTAGGCTGAAGAGGGATGAGGCTGAGATGTCTGGAGCGGGTCACGCAGCTCACCAAAGGATTTGATTTCTACTAGGAAATCTGCCATAACTTGCCCTTTCTTCGCCACTCGAGGCCGATACTCGATGTCGTATATTCCTAGTTCGATGGCCCACTTGGTCAGTCGTCCTGATAGGTCTGGTTTGGCCAAGATTTGCCAGATGGGGAAATCCGTATACACGGTGATCGAGTGTGCCTCAAAATATTGCCTGAGTCTCTTCTTAGCGTTGACCAGAGCGAGGACCAGTTTTTCTACCATACTATATCGTGTCTCGGCATCCAAGAGTATGCGGCATGTATAAAACACCGACTTCTGCTTGCTGTCTTCCTCGACGAATAGTACGGTGCTGATCGCTACTTCGGATACTGCTAAATAAGTGAACAGGCATTCCCCCTCTATTGGGGAAACCAGGATAGGCGGATGACTTAGGTATAGCTTGAGATCCGTCAGTGCCTTGTCCTGCTCCTCCCGCCAGGTGACAGTGGAGATTCTCTTTAGGCACTGGAAGAAAGGTTTGCATCGGTCAGACATCTTAGAGACGAATTAGCTGAGAGCGGCTATCTTCCTGGCTAGGCGCTGGACCTCCCGAAGAGTCGAGAGACTCTGCACGTCCGCGATTGAGGACAGCTGGGTCGGGTTAGCCTCAATGCCCCTTCTGCTCACGATATGCCCCATGAACTGGCCAGAGGACACCCCAAACGTACATTTCTTGGGGTTCAGACGCATCCGATATTGCCTCAGAATCTGGTAGCACTCGTCTAGATGTCTCAGATGGTCTGACGTTTCTCTGCTCTTTACGACCATGTCGTCGATGTAGACTTCCATAGTCTTTCCTAGCAGCCCAGTGAACATCTTGTTTATGAGCCTCTGGTAGGTTGCCCCCGCGTTCTTCAGACCAAATGGCATGCGTCTGTAACAATACAGACCTCGCTTCGTAATAAATGCCATGTGGATCTGGTCTTCCTCGTATAGGAGAATCTGGTTATATCCGGAGTAAGCATCCAGAAAGCTCACCCTATCGAATCCTGCCATTGCATCTACCATTTGGTCGATCCTTGGCAGGGGGAAACTATCCTTTGGGCAGGCCTTGTTCAGGTTGGTGAAGTCTATGCAAGTGCGGTCGTCGCCGTTTTTCTTCTTCACCACCACCGGGTTAGAGACCCAGCATGGGTATACGCATTCCGTGATCAGGCCATTCTCCAGTAAGGTCTCTACCTCCTTGTTGATCGCCCTGTTTTTCTCTGGCACAAACCTTCGAGGTCTCTGCCTGATCAAAGGAAAATTAGGGTCTATGTTCAACCAGTGGCAGGCATGCACGGGGTCTA
This sequence comes from Parasponia andersonii, assembly GCA_002914805.1. Lineage (NCBI taxonomy): Eukaryota > Viridiplantae > Streptophyta > Magnoliopsida > Rosales > Cannabaceae > Trema > Trema andersonii. The sequence goes on from JXTB01000090.1 coordinate 515,650, forward strand.
TCCCGGGGATGTCGTCATGGGACCATGCGAAGACGTCTTCATTCTGCCTCAGGCACTCTAACATTTTGTTCTTTTCCTCCTCGGGCAGCAGGGCCCCGATTAAGACTGCCTTTACCGGTTCTGACTCTTTCAAAGGGACCACCACCAACTTCTTAATCGTGGAATCTAGTCCATCGGACTCCTCTTCAATCCGCTTCATGTATGCTGGCGGGCGGTCCTTTGATTGCTACCAGTCCTCGGCCGAAACGCTCGCATCGGCTTCCCTCAGGGCGGTTGAAAAATATTTCTTGGCGGAGGCCTGGTCTCTCTTGATATTTATCATATAGGTACCATCCCTTGATAGACATCTTAAGACCTGATGGAGGATGGAGGTGACCCTGTGCATGGCGTGGACCTATCCTCTCCCCATGATAATTGAAGGAGGACTGGCAGTCGATGATGACGAAGTCCACATCTAAGCATCTCTCTGCAGTGCAGACCTTCAGGGTAACGATGCCTAGAGGGCTGACCTTGGTACTGTCGAAAGCAAACAATGGCTGATAGATTGGTCTGAGCGCCTTTCGATTCAGGCCCTTGCTCTCAAACGTGCTGAGAAACAGGATATCAACGATGCTCCCTCCGTCGATCAGGACCCTTCAGACTAATGCGGAATCGATCTGTAGCCTAATCACCAAAGGGTCGTCATGAGGCAGGCACACAGTAGTCAAATCTTGCTGGGTGAAGGCGATGGGGGCGGCAAAGGCGCAGCTTTCTCCCATCATCAAATAGTTGACGGAGTGGCCCATCCCCCTCAGGTGCTTCGCCCTTTCTTGGGTCTTTTTGAGGCATTTTTCCTTCTCCTCCTGACCCTGGGTCAGCTCTGGTCTGCCCACGATGGTCGGCACTATCCTCAGGGCCTGCTCTCCTGATCCAGAGACCTGGGTCTGCTTGCCTTTTTCAGGCCTGGTGACATCTCCCTGTTGCTGGGTTCTGCCAGCCTTCATATACAGTCTCAACTTGTCGGCATGGATCGCCATCATAACCTGCGCGTAAAGGTTGCGGCAGTTGATGGTGTTATGCCCGTGATCCCCATGAAATCGGTAGTACCTGTTACTGTTTTTCATGTGCTCAGGAACGCCGGACTTGTGCGGGTCTTTGAAAATGCCCCTATCCCTATTTTGGAGGTAGACCTCATCGATCGGTGTGTTGAGCTCGTATTTTGGCAGTGGGTCATGAGACGCCTTCCTCCTCTTACCGCCTTCTTGACCGCCTTGGATGGGAGATTCCCGTTTCGGAGTCGGCCCTTGGTCTGGCACCGGCCTCTTTATCCCGTGCGGGGCCGGGGTTTGCGCCGGTACCGTTGTTATTGTGGCGGAGGCCTTAGGCGCTTTCTAGCGGCTTTCCAGCACCCTGAATACCCCTTCTGACTTCGCATAGACGTCCGCCATATTGTATAGAAGGTTCAGAAGCAGATGGTCCGACAGCATCGATCCTGGCTGTAGGCCCCTGACGAATGATCCTGCGGCCTGGACTGAGTCGGCATTGTGCACTAGGGACATCAGCTCTAGGAAGGGTGACAGGTACTCTCTTGGAGACTCATTTGCGATTTGTTCCAATCGGTCTAGATCTCGCATGGATTTCTGTTGCTTCCGGACACCTGCATACTGCTTTAAGAAAAGTTTGCAGAAATCTTCGAACCTATTTATGGATTTCTCTGGGAGCTGTCTGAACCATAATAGGGCCGGTCCTGCCAAGGTTGTGGAAAAGACTTTGCAGGTCACAGCCTCGTCCTTGGTTACCAAGGTCATCTTCTACTGAAAACGGTATATTTGATCGAGGGGGTCGGATATCCCATTGAACGGCCTGAAGGTTGAGGTCGTGAAGTCTCTCAGCTTAGGGTCCATCTAGATCCAATCGGCAAAGGCCGTCTGGTTGATCCCTCACACAGTTTACTCTGCCAGATCATCGAGGGTCTAGCTGTGATGGGTCCCGAGCCTTTTACTCAGCTCCGCCATCATTTCTTGCTTTCAGTTGGGAAGCATACCTTCCGGGTATCCTTGGTGTCTTCTGTCCACTGCCGCTCTAGCTCGGGATGGTCTCGTCTGGCTTTGTCACTCACCCTGCATCCGTGGTTTGGATGGGGCGGGAACCTCCCTCGGCGGTTGGCCCCCAGATTCCTGTTGGACTTCTTCGTCAAAATCTTCCCTTCGCTCACTCCTGGCTTCGCTTGCCAGCAGCCCTTCGAGGCGGGCGTTATCTCTGTGCACTTCTGTAATTTCTTCTCTTAAACCCAGGATGGCCTTGTGGGCAATCTCTGCCTTCCGATTTGCTTCTGCCAAGGCGGCGAGCATCTGGTCTAGCTTTTGTTCCAGACCCGGTTGTGCTTCCCAGGAGCTTCCTTCGGCATCGGGATGCATGCTATTGGTTGTCATTCTTGAAGGTGCCATCCTACATTGTATGGCCTTTTGTTCGGGAAGAGTGTGATCGTGAAATTCCTACTCTTTTTCTAACGCTCAACGATTTCCCATAGACGGCGTCAAACTGTTAGAGCGGTTTTCACCAGCTGTCCACGTGTCTCTGAACTGCCGGTGTTGTATCCTCCAACTGTCCACATGTCCTCGCTATTCCAAAGAGCTTTTAACTTCGGGCAAGATCGGAGAGGCGGGGGAGGCCACTTGTAAAGACTCTCCGATGCTTAAGTCAGCTGGTTATCTTTGGTTCAGGGTAGCAAAGATTTAGTGTTTCTTCGTATATGTGTATCTTTTCAAATGTTTCTTTTTGTATGCGTACATGCCTCTCTTTTGGGGACGCATGGCTCATATATATAGTCCTGAAATTGTGAACCTCCTGGTTCTCAATCCCAGGACCGAGTACCTTTTTCATCAAGCCTTACTCCAGAGGTCACGGGCCGAGATTACCGTGATTCTCCCTGCACCGCTGTAGCCTAGTTTTCGCCGTCCCCTATGGCTCGAGTCTGTCAGGAACGAGATTTGGACAAATCGCCGTTCTGTCAGGACGGTTTATCCCATGCGCACACCTACTCAAGATCGCATTAAATGCTCTATCTGGGTCTGGAACTATGAGTTGATTCCTATTGTACTCTGGCGGAAGACCCTTGGGGTTTTCGACCCCTAGCTATCGAGGTAAGAATCGGACTGGGCCGAGTCTATCCAGGGTCTGGGATGGGCTCAGCCCTAGCCTGAGACAGCCCAATGGCCTATGTGGTACCATGTGCGACTCGCGTGGCCTTTAACTAGTCACTCTGGACATGTGTCGGATGGTGTACCCCGTTTATGATCTGTTCTGCCACTTAATCATCCACGTGGTGTATGATTTGAGAACGGATCCCACAATTTGATTATATAGGAACTTTGATTTAGATTTAAACATTAGATATATTTGAGAATATTATTAGGTAAGTATATTTAAAAAAAAAAAAACAACTTCATCAATACCCAAATAAGAGTTATAATAGCAAATCGAGTTACATATAATTTTTTACGATAAGAATCAAAAACTTTATCCATATATTTGAAGATAGAAAAACTTACAGAGATCTCGGAGTATAGATAGTCTCCGGCAACGCTCATGGAAACAAATTTCATGAAGGATAAAATAGAGCTTTTCAGTGGCTCATTTTAATTTTTTCTAATTCTAATTGACACTTCTGATTAATATACTTGAAAATAGAAAAGCTTACAGATATCTTAGAGTACAGGTAATCTTCGATAATGATCATGGAGAAAAATTCTATAAAGGATAAAATCGAATTCTTCAATGACTATTTTTGATTTTTTTTTTCTATTCTGAATTGATACTTCTGGTTAATTTATTGAAAGAAATTTTGTTTTATAACTAATTATGTGCTCGACAGTGGCTGTAAAACATATTCGACTATAATCAAAAACCTAATCAACATTGGAAGACATCTGCCGCTTTGAATTCTAGAAGAAAAAAAAATAAGCTTAACGATTACGACCAATGAAAATTTTTCTTTTCTTTTTTTTTTTTTACAATTTTTTTTTAAACAGGTTTATAGTTAAGTTACTTAACGTAATATTGGGTATACCACATGTAATAAAGAACTTTTTTAATAAAATAATTAGTAGATGGCTTATAATCACCAAAGGAGCACTAGCCATTCAAAAATTTCTTTTATGATTTGGATATAGATAGAAGGATGCCATATATTATCTGGTAGGTTGTATATATTTAATACTATACAGTGAGAATAATAATTCTTGGTAAATAATATTTTTGAAATAATAATATTTCAAGTTAAAAGTGAATTGTGCGAATATGTGAGAGTGAGTGTTCGAATTTTAAGTCAATTTATGAATAAATTTTATAACAAAAAATATAAAAAAAATAATTTAAGGCCTTGTTTGACCAGTAGGACGAGGATTGGGACTGGGATAAATAATCTCAATCCTATGTTTGGAGACAAATTTTGACCGGATAAATAATACTTTGACCTAAAATAATCCAGTGTTTTGTAGGATAATTAATCCAAACTAAATAGATGGGATAAGTTATCCTAGATATACTTGGGACTAATTATCCCAAAATCTAAAATAGCTTTTCGACACAACCTTACCATCAACTTCTCTCTCACCTATTTTTCAAGCTATTCACATCTCATAGTCTATCGCTGTCGTGCTCGATACGTAGTCGAGGTCCTGGCGACGTCTCCTCTTACTTGCATCAACGTCACCATTTGCTTGCCTGCAGTCGCCTCTTACTTGTGTCGTCATCAGCCTCACCGTTGACACGACCACACCCTCTTGCTCTCCCCACCGCGCCGTCGTCAACCTTTGCTCACGCCATCGATTCTCTCTCACCCTCTGGTGATTTTTCCTTTGTTTTTTTTCTTTATGTTAATTATTTTGCTTTTAACTTGGATCCATTAATTTGGATAAAAAGTTTCAGACTGTGTTAGTCGACTCGTTACATTCATTAAAATGCGAGAGAAACTGAAATTTCATATATATATATATATATATATATGTGTGTCTTTCAACAAAACTGCATTAGGCTTTCTCTCCGATTATAGCCTATTATCATTACAGGTTGAGACTAAGAATAGTTTTATATATGACTTAGTTATATATGACTTAGTTTTATAATATTTATTAGTTTTGTTATTATATATTTTTGGATTTTGAGATTTTATTTAGGAAAATGTATTTTATATTTTAATTCTCCAATTCACATGATATATAGATCAATTAAATTTTTTTATAATTATAATTATGGTTGAACATGAATTTTAGAAGTTTTTCCCTGACATTTGTTTTTTTATTAAAATCGGTAGGGGAATATAACAAAGAGATATGGTGACATTTATGAAAATGATATATTAGGAATTTTTGAATAACATAATAGAATTTGAGTAGTGATTTTTCTTTAGTTATAATACCAATTATTATGACAACTTATTTTATTTTCTGTTCATTTGTGTAATAGGTATGGAAGAGATGGACATAATGGTATATGAATTGCAAGAACTATGTATCTTAGAAGAATAATGATGGACATTTTGGTGTTAGTCAATGCTTATGTTAAGGTTCAAAAATACTATGAACAATGTATACTTAAAAATATACATTTGTGAGTAATGAGACTCGCTTGAGTATTTTAGATGGTTTTATATGGAATGGTGATAGAGAATACATGAACCAACTTCGAATAAATAGAAGGACTTTTGGTCTATTATGTGAGTTACTTCGACTTAATGGAAAATTTAAAGAGGAAGGATTAGTGACCATAAAGGAGCAAGTATGTATTTTCTTATATATACTTGCTCATCATGTAAAAAAATCGAACAATTAATAATAGGTTTAAGCGGTCGGGTGAGACTATTAGTAGATACTTTAATAACATACTGAAGGGAGTTCTCTATCTATAAGGTACCTTATTGGTTATACTAGATCCTATTCCCAAAAATTGCAATGACGATAGATAGAAATGGCTTAAGGTATGTTTATGATTTTTAAATTAGAAATGTTTAGATTTGGAATATTTAAAACTTATACTTAATAATATTATGAATCGTCAAACTAATACATAATTCAATATTGATTTGGTTTTATTTTGCATAGAATCGTTTGGGAGCTTTAGATGGGACACATATTGAGATGCATGTCAGTGAAAGTGATAAGCCAAGATATTGTAATAGGAAGAGCAAAGTTACCACTAATATATTAGGAGTTTGTGACAGAAATATAAATTTTATATTTGTAGTTCCTGGTTGGGAGAATTCGACATCAGATTCTAGAATTCTTCGATAACTAGACCAAATAGTTTAAGATTTCCCACAGGTAGATTTTTTTTTAATGTAAACACTTTAATTTATAAATTTTTTTACAAGAAGTGTCAATAATTTATATATATTATTATTGTTAGGTTATTATTACCTTATCGATATTAGTTATACAAATTGTGAAGGGTTCTTTGTACCATATAGAGGAATAAAATATCATTTATCAGAATGGCAAGATGGAAATTTACCTACAAATGAGAAAGAGTTTTTCAACATGAAGCATGCTTCAGCTAGGAATATTATAGAACGTTGTTTCAAGTTGCTTAAGATTCAATGGGCTATATTAAGGAGTCCTTCGTTTTATCCTATCAAAACTCAATGTAGAATAATAATAGCTTGTTGTCTTCTTCATAATCTTATTAGAAGAGAAATATCATATGATCTAATGGAAGAAGAATTAGATAGACAAGAAAGCACCCCATATGATACTTTGGATGATCAAAATTTTATTAGCGCAATTGAATCATCAGATGCATAGACCACTTAGAGAGATACTTTGGCAACAAAAATATTTGACAAATGGAAAACAAATAAAGGCTATAGGTATTAGAAGTTTGATATATTCATTTATCTTTTGCATGTTTTTATTGAGTGTTCTTTTAGTGTGTACAAGACTATTATTTGAATTTTGCAATATAATTATTTTTCTTAATTAAGCTTGAATTTTTTTTAATCTTTTAGTTATTATTATAGATAATAAATACTCATCTTAGTTTATAATATTATGAGTCTATAATGAATTTTACATAGGAATGGAAATTGGAGGAAGCATGCAAACTAATAACAATCAAAGGAAAGCATCTCGACGTACTTGGACAACAGTGGAAGAGAAAGATTATTGGGCATTTTAGAATCATATGTATTACGTGGCTATCGTTGTGACAATGGTAGCTTTAAATCTAGCTCTTATACTTTATTTGAAAAAGAACTGCGTGTTAAGTACCCAAATTCTGGATTGAAAACAACCCCTCATATTGAGTCAAAAATGAAAATATAGAAAAAATAATATGGAACATTATATGACATGTTAAATAAGAATGTATTTGGTTGGAATAATACATTGAAATGTATTGAAGTTAACAGCGATGAAGTGTGAAATACATACGTTCAAGTTTGACTAGTTTATTTAATATCTTTTTATATAAATTGAAATTCATGATAAAACATACACATATACGTACTTTATTTGTTAATTCTATTTTCTTTCCTTTTTCTTGTAAAGCCACAAGAGGCCAATAGATGTAGGGGTATACAATTTCCAATGTATAAGAGGTTGGCTAACATCTTTGGAGCTAACTATGCAATTGGAAAATAACTGAAACTCCAGCTGACATGGCTGAAGCTGTTGATCTTGAAGAGGATGATGCTAATAATGGGGTACAAGAAGAATCATCCTATTCTCTAATATCTATGAATCAAACTAGTACTAGTAGTCACTCTGAAGCTTCCAAAAAAAAAGAGAGCAATATCAACTTCAAATATTGCTATAAGATTAGAAAAACTAGCAAAGTCTTTTGATAAAATGATGGAAAAGTCATATGAGGAAATGCACTTATTAATTGACATACTCAAAAAGAAAAATAATAGTATAATGTATGACTTTGCATGGGAAGAGATTATCAAGTTGAACCTCCCTGTTGTTGATCAAATTAAGGCTTTGAAGTTATTTATTGAACAACCATAGAATGTAAGTGTTTTACAGAATATGGATGAAGCCATGACGATGGAATTTGTCATGACCCTTATTAAATAGTGATCATAGTTAGAAAGTCATAGATGACTTATGTGTTTGGTGTAGAATCAAACTATGTTTTAGGTATATTATATTTTGCGTCATGATTAAAGAATATGCAGTAGTTATGAATATGAATTGTAATAGACGGTTTAATAAACTTATTTGTTGGTTAGATATTATTTAACTCATATTAGGCATCTATTTGTGTGAGGTGAAACTTGTTTGAAATATGTATTTTGAAACGTTTTTAAACTAATATGAATATTATGGTATGGATGATTTTACTTTCATCATTCATCATATATTTGGCCATTATATATTATAGATAAAAAGTTCAATTTTTCTTAAATTCAAATTTTCTTTTACAAATTTTTTTTGTACGTTTAATTTTTTAAAAAAGTTTATGTATTCACATTTTTAAAAAAAAAAAATATTTTTAACTTATATTTAAGTTGTTAAAAAAAAATCAGTCCAATCCCATCATGTACTAAACATAAGATTGTTTTTTCAGTTGTTAAATTCGATAATTTACCAAACACAATATTGAATTCAATATAGTCCAATCCAGTCCAGTGCACTCCAATCTAATCCCGTGTACATAGTTTGTCCAATCCTACCTGCCAAGCAGGACCTAAGGAGATGAACCATACAAACATAGTGGAAAACATACATATATAGTGGCGTCAAATCTCATCTAAAAGATTAATGGAAAAAAAGCAGCACATGACTTCATGATCGTCCCTAGTAGTGCAAAACATAAGCATTGTACTCAACAATGGCATCTCCGGTCTTTGGAGTGAACTGGTGAGTCCTCACCTGAACATAACCTCTAGCGAACCTGAAAAGACCGCTCCCTCCAATCACAGGCATCTCTCTAACCTTTGAGAAAACCGTGTTCCTTCCCAGCACAGTGATTGTACTTCCATTGTATTTCCCTTCAATAAAAGCAAAATTCATGGCCATTATAAGGCCAACCTCTTGTTGTGATGCGGAGCCATAAAACCCTTGAGCCTTGCCGATCAGCTTCGAGCTCAGCTCCGGCCCTTCGGTCAGCGGATCGTCGATCATCGCCACCATGCCGAAACTGGTTGTCGACGTGTAGTTCGACACAGACGGGACAACAATCACCGAGCTTGGCTTCCGGCCTGAGACGATGTCATGCCAATAAAACCGAAAATGTGTGAGCTTTTCGTTCTTGAGACCTAGTTTGTTAGGGTTTAGGATACTTGCAAAGCTGTTTTGGTTTTCTTTGCTGAGAGCTATAGCACTTAAAATACATGAAGAGAGAAATAAGAGAGTGAGGAAGCAAGAAGATGGAGTAGGAGAAACCCTTTGAGCCATTTGTTGGGTGGGGATAGTAATGCAATGTTGTTTGTTTTTGTTTCAATACTTTTGCAAAAGAGTGCTGCTAATATATATTGATGTATTTATAAAGGGAATAAAAATTAAAGGTGATTTATTAATTGATTTACTTCATGTGCTCTAGATCTTCCTTGTCAATAATCATCATTGAAGTTACCAAACGAAAGGTACAACAAAGAGTATGTAAGTGAGAATTAGCCATCAATTTTTCACCTAACTTTGTCTGCCATCATAACCTAAACTATCAATTAAATCAAGATGACTGAAAAAAAAAAAGAAAGATGACTATGAAGCCGTAATATTATAGGAAATATGTTGTTTCATCTGTAGAAAGAAAAATGCACAGTTCTCATTTACACTATGAAAGATAATGAAACTTGAGCTGAAACAAAAATAGAATGAAAAAATGGGAAATAATTAAATGCCAAAGAGAACATGGAGAAAGTTCTCGGATGCAAAAAAAGAGAAACAAACAGAGATTGAGAGAGAGAGAGAGAGGATGCTCTTAATAAATTTTTACATTTGAGAATAGAATTATTAAATATATTAGTTGGTGTTCCAAATTTGGATTTAAAACCCTTTCTCAAAGGACAATATTAAGAGGTACATGTGGTGCTTAGCACCAAGCTAATAGATATATGAGATTATATATAAATTTAAAGTGTGAGATCCACTTTTACTAGTATGTAATTCTAAGCATAATATAAGATGCCCTATAATTAGCTTAGCATTTTTTCTTTCTGAGCAGATGTGATCATATTACCGGATTATGTCTCTACGAAACATGTAATTAATTTACGAAGAGTGATGAATCTGATGATTGTGAAATCCAAGGACGTCCAATAAGATAACTAGCTCGAAAGTTAGGGTAAAGGCGTTACGTACAGATTGTATATGTATAGTTCTGGGTGCATATGCTATTAATAACCGTGTACTTTGGTTAAATGTCACTCCATACTGTGGTGTTAACATCTTAGTGAAGAAGATTTTCATATCCACTATCTACACATTCGATTAACAATAAGTTAAATGGTCTTTTTTTTCCCTAAAAAAATTTAATATATAAATATGTATGAATTTAATCAACTCATTTATATGCGTAAGCAATTTAGTTGCAAAAGCAAGAGTTGTCACAAATCTCAAATTACATTAAGTTTCTCTCAGAAAATCTCAAATACGTCATTCACCTCAATATATCAACGAAATTTCTAATTCCATTCAGGGTCTGTTACCTTGGAATTTTCTGATTTTGCAAATATCGCTTATATTACATATAAGGTCAAGATTTGCTAGAATTTCTTAAATTTCATAACAATTAATCAATTTAACCCCGATTTTCGCTCATCTCCCCATAAAACTCTTTTTTAAGAAGCCAAAAGTGACTGATCTTAACTTTATAGCCAAATTATTGTATTATAGAATTTCCTCTAATCAATGCATGGCTTGAATTCTTCCAAAACCTGTATGGCTTTCCAAAGGCATATTTTAAACACATTATGTACTGTAGAAATACTTCCTTGGTTTTTTACCAATCATTTGTTTTGAAATGTTCACGACATCATCCCTAAAATATCTGTAAATATCAACATTCATTAATCATGCATCGATATTTTACCGATATTGATTTTATGTATACCGGAGAAAAAATATATTTCCATGCAACATGCAATGTCCATATAGACATTTAAAAAAAAATAATGTCATGATAATGATGACTAATGTTGCGACATTTTAGTAAGGGTAGAAGTAGGCATTTTGGGGCATGCCTTTGATTGGGCAAGCTAGTACGATGTTAAACCACCCAAAAAGTATTTTGGGCTCTTGTTTATTAGCACGAAGGATAGGCACAAAACAAAAAAGATCTTGGGCTCCACTACCACTTCCTGAGCTTATGGCCCAAGCAAAGTTTGTGTATTTACACCTCAAGGGCCTATGGTTTGAAAAAAAAAAAAATTAAATCTAACTCTTATCGCTATCTCACAAATACACATCTATAATTATTTAGATATCATTTTTTTATTCTAACAAAACCCAAAATATATTTCATCTCAATCTTTGGATATTTCAACAATAGTCGAAAAATTTCAACCGTGGTTGAACATGTTCCATCGGCTATCCCGGCCGATTAATCAATGGTCTGACTATTACCTATCTTGCCAATTTTAGCCATTTTGATTAGAAATTAGTGGCTGAAAATCTTTTTTGATGATACTCAAAAAATTTGAATTGCAGTTGAACATATTCCACAATTTATCCCACCACTCCCGAATATTTTGACCCATGATGTGAAAATTTTTCAGCAGCAATTCAAAATTTTATTACGGTCAAAGTTGTCCCAACGTCTATCCCACCAATCTCAGCCATTTTTACCAATGGTTAGAAATTTTTCAGTAGCAGTCGAATATATTCCACCACACCTATCTTGGTCATTTTAACTGGTAGTAAAAAAATTTCGACCGGAGTCGAGAAGCGGGAGAATTTTGGAATTCCATATATTTCATTAAATTAAAGTCTTAAATTTGTAAATAATTTTCATTTTCTTCTATATCACGTATTTTAAAAGAGGGTTGAAATTGATAACTGCGTAATGAATGATAAAATATGTTTTAAAATAAGGTTAAAATTGATAACTATATAATGAACAATAGAATGGCATGAAATATATAATACTAACTATTGAAATGGCCCTGATCACTAAAACTAGAGTTATCCTCTTTGACCATCAAACACGCTATTGATAAAGTATAGAAATATATTGTCTTGGAAAGTGACCGTAAGAATATTATTGATGATTTTGAAATGATTAATGTAGTATGTTACGAGGAGATTAAATATCTCATATCACAAAAAAAATCTACTTAACTATTTTGATTTTTTTTAATTTTTTTATATTCGTAGAGATACCAATTTCGTGGCACATATTAATAATATGGCATCTTGGGCCACTGGTTTTTTTTTCCTTTCTAATGTCTAGTTGGAGTGTTCTCTGACCAACCGTTCTGAGTTGTTTATTAGTGTTTTTGAGAGTGTTTGTGGCCTCCTCTCGACCGTCTTATTTGTTCGTCTTTTATTAAATTTCTTTTCTAGCAAAAAAAAAAAAAAAACTCCTGAAATGGCCACAATTAACATTTAGACAGTGATCATAAACAATAAAACTTAAAGGAATATGAATAAGGAGAGAGAAACTTGATGATTGTTGGTTGGGTTTATAACTCCCAAACCTGCAATTTATTTTTAAAATGATATGTACGATTTATAAACAAATTTGTAAATTTTTTGCTGGTTTTATCAACCTTAAATCTTTTCACTTTTATCGATGATTTTTTTTGGGGGGATAAAGTGCTGGCCAACATCCATCATGAAGAATAGAGTCCCAAACTAGGATTTAACACTCTTTTACTATTTATTTTAACGAATGAATTAATTATTAATTCTTTTACTTTGAATGACTTTTTAAAATTATGTTCTTTGTTCTTTCCCCCCTATTTCATCATGAATACGAACACATGTCTCGATACGTTAAAAATCAAAAATAAACTGTTAAAAATAAAGGAGGATATATAGATCTGACCGAATATGGCATAATATGTGCTAAAAATTAATGTATTTCGCCGGTTATTTTTAAAAAGAAATATACAAACAATTAATAAAATGAATGTACAAAATAGACTTTTACTAAATGTAATTACTCTTAAGCTTGTTGTATCTGGCATGAGAAAAGGCCCCTTTTCTGTAACACAACACAACCTATTCCATCTCTAAGTACGTTGATAAACTGTTTAGTTTATTTGCCGAGGGCAAAAAGCCAAGTACTATAAAATGCACTAATACTTTCATTCTAACAATTATGGTTTGGAAAATCGGTAATAAATTATCCGAAAAGTTTATATATTTCTACACAATAGTTAAATTAATTATGTAAATTAAAACAATATACATGTTGGTCCAATTGAAGAAAAGAAAGAAACAAAAGGTTCAGATATGCATACTCTATAGATATATGAGGATCTTCAGGGCTCGGCTTATGTGATCCAACAAGGGTCATTATGTCTATTATGAGCCAGCTAGAGAAACCATAATGCTGCCGAAGTGAAGGCCCATATAATTAGAAGAGGTTATATAAGAAAAGCGAGGTTTAGAAAATAAATACTAGATAATCTTAATTCTTGCGAAGCTACTCAAAAATAAAGATTAGAAATGTTGCTCATGAAACTCACAAGTGAAGCAAAAAAGAAAAGAGTCCATTATGACTATAAACAATCTTCTCATGAGACCGATTCCACACTCTCCTTCTTTTGTGGCATGACAAATTAACTCTATTCCCAAGAGAAATATACCAAATTAAAGCTTACAGAAATATACTTTTCCATAGAAAATTCCAGATACAAGTTTCCAATTCCATAAGCAAAGAAACTGGCCGTGTGTAAAAATCGTAAATGAACAAATGAAAGCACCATAAATTTAATAGTTCGGTGATTTTTGAAGATGGCTTTACAAAGAAGCGACCAGATCTTTTCGTTATAATTTAACAAAAAGAATATTTTCCAGGATAATATGATGAAATATTTGATGTTAGAAAAAACTTCCTTAATCTTTGGAATAAGAACCAAATAAAGTTTGAATTGAGATTCAGTAGAAGAAAACCCAAAAGCAAAGAAGTCCCTGGGCTCAGGCTTACGTGAATTTTTAGAAAAAGTCTCTCGAACAATAGTTACTACGTCTATATGCATTAAATAGCATAGCAGGCAGCGGTGAATTCAAACAGAAATTCTTTTGAGGGTCATAATCACCAAGTCCTAGAATTATTTTTTTTGTCCTTTTAAACCTTGCTTTTTAATACAAAAATCTTCTGAATTTAAATAATTTAATAAAATTAACCTAAATTCAATTATTTGGAGCAAAATCTTCTCATCTTCTCTAAAATTATTAGTTCTGTTAGATAACAAAATTATTTCCGTTAATTTTTTTAATCACGTGGCATACATGTGTTGTAAACTCAAGGGTCAAACATAGTTATTATAAAAAATTATTTAAAAAAAATGGAGAAGAAAAAAAATAATGTAAAATTGATTACCTTGCATTTGAATGAAATGGCAGTTCTAAAGGCCAAAAAATATACTATTTCCATTAATTCTTACAAGACTTCTCAAAACGATTCTCATTCATATTTCCATTAAATACATCAAAAGTTTCAGACTTTTGCTATATTTTAGTATCCATTATAACCATAGGCTAGAAGATAGTGTTTTTCATCTACGGACAAAACGTCAAAACTCTGGACAATAACAAGGTTGCCAAAAAAAATTTAAGAAAATTCATTAAAAAGAGGGATTAAAAAACATTATAAACCGAATACATAAACCATAGATGAAAAACATAAACTGAATTTTTTACACATTTAGATCACCATTTTCTGCAACAAAAACTGAAAAAATAGGACAAAAAATACTAAACCATAGTCAGGCTCAGGGTCATTATCTCTTCATCATATTGTCATATTTTTACTCAAAGTAAATCCCAAGATTTTTTAAACTGGCCAAATAAAAATTTGAAAACTTTAAAATTCCCAATATTTGAACCAATATTTGAACATGAAGTTACTTTAGTTTTGACTCATAAAACCATTGAGAAACCTCCTGAATGAAAATCGTCTACATTCCAAAATCTGAATAAAAAAAATAAACCTACACTCTTTACACTCACAACCGTGTGTTTTCCCTTCAATATGAAACCAAAATTCCGATTATATATACCCTTAAGTTCACAACAAGTGAATGTCATGTGATAAAAAAAAAAAAACTAACGGAAATGACTTTCTTATCTAACGGAACTAATTTTGGGGAAGATTAGGAGATTTTGTTATAAATAATTAAATTCAGAGTTAATTTTATGGATTATTTCAAATTCAAGAGGTTTTTGTACTAAAAAGTCTATAAACTTTTTTTCCCTGAACTTTATATCTTTATATTAATTACCCTTTCTAAATGGATTTAATTGATTTTAATTGTGTTTTTAAAATTAATTTAGGCAAAAAAAAATTTAAGAGTTAAAGAAGAATCAGATTAGCTTTTTTACTCAACATAAAGAATGATGCAATCATTCCGTAATTAATTAAAATTTTAATTCGTATAAAAGTATAATGGCTTGACTAAATTTTAATTATCCTTTTTTCGCTCTGGACTAAATTTTAATTATCAAGTGAAATATAATTTGAATTTTTTTCCTTAAAAAAAATACACAATAACTTGAAAAAGTAAAAATTTCAATAGGGGAATAAGTACTTGAATTTTTTTTTTTTAAAAAGAAAAAACTATATCCAAATTATAAATAAAAATGAAATTAAAAATTCCGTGATCGCCACCTAGCTCAGCCCTGGCGGCGGGGTGTAGCAAGAATATAGTTCCACAAATCTCCAATCACGAATACTTTAAAGTAACTTTAAACAAAAAATAATAATTGATTAATATTATGCACCACTCACGAATACTTTAAAGTAACTTTAAACAAAAAATAATAATTGATTAATATTATGCTCCACTCACGAATACTTTAACATAACTTAAATAAAAAAACAAATAATTGATTAATATTAGAGAGAATGGTAATAAAGTGGAGCACTTTCTTTTTCTTTTCGTTCTTTTTATTTTATAATTATTTTCTAAGAAAGTGGAACTTGAATTCATTAATTTATTAAGTGGTAAGTAAACAGGATAAAACGCACATATATTTAACACAATCGCATTATTGAGACTGACTAATTTGATAAAAACTAAAAAGGGAGTCTACCTTTTGCCCATCCAATCTGACACTTTAATGACATGGTTCAATAGAACTAGTCTTGGAATGGTCATTACAACAAAAAAATTCATTTCATTGTTCGGTTGCAGTGAAACAGAATTTTTATTTCATGACAATTCTAATTCCATCAAAGAAGAATTGCAATTTTACTATCCCAGCTAAATAATAAAGAATTTATTTTTTAACAAATATTTGAAAAAATTAATTTATCATTTTTATCTTTAAATATCCATATTAAATTGTACAAATATGAATATATTACAGTATAATTTTATTCTATTGCAGTGTTTAATCAAAAAAATAATTCTTATTCTAATATTAATTCCAAATTTAAACCAAAAATTACATTTCTAATCTAATTTCAATTTCATTCCATTACGATCCAAACTCAACCATAAGAGTATATATAAGTTCAAAGATAAATTTGAGTTAATTCTGCATTAATCTTGCAATAGGTTCCTTTTAACAATAGATCATTGAATTCAAACTAACAAGGATATGGTCTCCTATTACTCAAATGGTAATTATGGAAACACCTATAATGCCTGAAAAATAATTCTCATAAACTTTACAACAATACCTAGAAACACATACCAACCAACTTATCTTATTAAAAGTTAATCAAAGCGGGCCAACATAAGTATTGATATTAACCTAGGACAAAACCAAAATGAATCTAATAAATAAGCAACAAAGTTCCGGAAAAAAAAAAAAAAAAAGCATGATCAAATTAATAATGGAGCACATAAACATTATATTCAACTACGGCATCCCCGTTAGAAGGATCATACTTGTGAGTACTAGCATGAACATAACCACGGGCGAATCGGAAAAGGCCGCTGCCACTGATCACCGGCATCTCCCTAACCTTGTGGAAGACCTGATTCCGCCCGAGGATCGTAATAGTGCTCCCATTGTATTTTCCCTGAACAAAGTAAAAGTTCATAGCCATTAGTAGGGCAGCCTCATCTTGAGAAGCTAAGCCATAAAACCCTTGAGCTTTTCCTAGCAACTTGGAGCTCAACTCAGGCCCTTCAGTCAATGGATCGTCGATCATGCTAACAAACCCGAAGCCGTTTTTCGAGGAATTGGCCGGCGGTTGGACTATGGCCAAGGCGGTCGGGTTCTTTCCGCTGTATATGTCGTGCCAGTAGAAGCGGAAGTGGCTAAACTTTTCCTTTCTCAGCCCGGAAAGCTTCCTATCCATGGCTCTTACAAACCCATCTTCAGCTGATCCAACGAGCAAAAGTAGGGCAAGAAACGAGAGAAGGGAGAGAAATGCGAGTTGGGTTTTTGAGATTGAATGGATTCTAGCCATGTTTTTGAGAGTTTCTTTATTGGCTTTTGAAGACCAGTGTTTGTACAAAGAATAACGGAACTGGTCAGTGTATTTATATATAAGTTATAATGACTACCGAAACACCAGGAAATGGGGGATAGTGTTATTTAATTGCACGTTAGTCAAATGAGTCGGTCTGGTCTATTTTAAGTAGAACTTTTTCCAATCTTGCCATGGTAGTAACCAATAAGATAATGACACGTGTGTTGGTGAAGGACAATGCGTGTGTTGTGTCGTGCCGTTTCCAAAAGGACTAAACTATTATATGAACTGTCCGCGCTTGGCTAGCCTTGCTCGACCTGCAGCCAGGGAGTTCACAAGGGGGTTTGGTGAAATTAGGTCTAGAAGCATGTAAAAGTTTTTCAATTGATTTGTTGGACCTAACTCATCGATCTTCACTGAGAAACAATAAGAATAAGTAATGAGGCATTTGGAATTTTCAACTAAACATAACAACGACCAACGACTGTACTGTGGACGTGTTTTTCTAAGCATATGACAATATTATATTCGTGAAAAGATTGGTGTTGGCAACTTTATTAAATTTTATAGGAAAAGATCAATAGAGTCTTTCTCTCGGGGGAACAGTAATTTGTGTGCTCTTCATATTGAAAAGATCCTGTATCTTTGGTTATTGATGCCTCCAATATTCTATAGGAACTTTAGAAACATGGATAAGAAGGAAGAGTTGGATGGATATAGAATGGGTTATGATTCTCCCAAGTTGCAAAACAGTGCTACGATAATTTTTACTGAAGATTACTTTATTTGTGAAATGTTGAGGCGTGAAGAGACAATCCGACATTACAAGCAACGTAACAAAATTGTATAACGATTTCATTGAAAAATTAATGTGTGTCATCGATCATTGATTAACGAAATTGAATATGTCTCGAAGGCTTTAGGCAGGGCATGTTTATTAATGTCTAACAAAAAGAAGAAACAATTTGGGGACAAATGAGAAAGAAAATAATATTTAATTTAGAGAAATTTACGTAGATGACTAATATTTTAAATTTGATTAAGGGAATGTCAATTTTTTAAATTTTATGACTAAATGTTAATATATGTTTATATATATATATTAACACTTTGTTATGTTTATCTATCAATTTCAGTTGCCGTATTGAAATATAGTAGATATATAATTTTTTGTATTTATTGTATAAAATTGTACACTAAATATTTAAATATATATATATATCATATATTTTGTTGTAATATTTGACAAATGAATATTTATTTAAATTAGGTTTAAAATTTAGCCATTCTATAAGCCCCTAAAATTTAAGTATAGTCTTAATTAATTACGTGAGGAACTAATCAATTTATTTTTTAACGTGTCCTAAATGTTCAAGGAAACACGTATTAATGAAGAGAAACGACTTTTTCATTAATATTTGTTGCCCTTACCACTCTTACATAATTAGTAAATGACCTAAACATGTTCAATCTTGCATTAACTTTTTTATTTGGCGTAAAAAAAAAATGTTGAAATTAACACTAAAACTCAATTTACTAATTAGATGCTTTAAGAAATGAATGGAAACATAAACAGCTTTCCTTCAAATTTTCATGGATAAGAGCAGAAAGATTTGGGAACAAAAACGTAACCGCCTTTTTTTTGGGGCTCTCACGTTCTCTTCTTTTGAATAAAAAATTTAAAAAAAAAAAAGTTAAAGAGAGTAGGCAAAATAAGAAGGATAAATTGTACCGTTGATCCTTAAAATTGTATTGTCCTAGCATATTGGTTCCCAGCTTTTTACCTTTTGCAATTAAATCATATTAACCTTTTTTCTTGGACGAAACATGATAAAGGGACTAATGGTACCAGATCATACTTGGCAATTTTATCTATAATTACGGGCATTATCAATTTTGACCAATTTTTAACTTTTTTTTCTTTAAGTTATATTAACACGTGTTCTATTGTGACATATTAAAATGAGTTTATAGTTTATACACGTGTCCCAGAGCATGATCACGATTCTCTTTATAGCATTCAAATTTTTTTTCATATTATAAATCCAGTTACTTTTCATGAACTCTGGACATTTTCCATTTTGTGAGATCATTATTAAGAAAATAGAATAACAAAAATAGCATCATTATTTTTCACAAAAAGGAACTTTAACCTAATCCTAACTATTTTAAAGGTTTTAAATTGACGTTTTGAACAAATAAAAAATATATATTCTACCTACTGCCAAAATATCTCAAATAAACCTCAATCAATACTTTGTAAATATAAAAAATAACCCTCTGTCTTAGTTTAATTTATATAAGTCTATATCGACATCATATTTGTAGCAATAGCAAATTAGTTTACATTTTTTAGAAAAGAAAAATTGTATGATTTTATTGTAAAAACAATAACATTACGGGGCACGTGCCAATAAAACTAGAGCCCGGTCGGTTTGCATAAACAGATCAAGCTCATTAGAAGTTTGAGACGACATGTTGGCCCATTGGGTTGCAAGATCCCTGAAAATCTCATTTGCTTCTCCAATTTGCTCTTGTATGTCTCTAATACCTGTTCCCTTTCCACAATGATGGCTTCATCGAAACCAATAAGCCCGGTTGGTTTGTATAAACAGATCAAGCTCATTAGAAGTTTGAGACCACATATGGCCCATTGGGCCTGCAAGATTCCTGAAAATCTCATTTGCTTCTCCAATTTCCACAATGGCTTCGCTGAAAGCAATTTCATTGTTTTGATATTTATTCATGTAGAACAGTTTTCAACTCAGCCTCATGTCTCAAACAGAACCACTTTTCACTATCTTTACACAAGTGAATGAATTAGAATTAAATGCCTACCACAAGATGTGTCATACATTTGACTGCACATGGCCCAGTGGGCTGAAAGAGAACTGGCTGATGACATACACTTGAAGATTGGACTAGAATTGATGGGTGCGCCTAGCCCGTGCAGTAGTGCAACGCATGGGCGACACATAAGAACCCCAATAGCAAGCTATTGTGGTGGGCTCTTCCCTATAAAAATTAATTTAATATCGTGTGAGCCATTGGCTCACGTATCAGATATTAAACTGATAAGAACAGATACTACACTTGATCTTAGCCAAAAGGCCGAGAAAGGTATGCTTAATCTCGTGCAGTGTCTTGTATTTTTATAGCTTTCACGCAGCACTACTCTTTCCTCAGCGCCGATGTGGGACTAATGGACTGAGACTCAAAATACCAAAATATGCCCTTCAAACTGCATATAGAGGTCGGCTTTGGAGTTGATAGTTGCAAGGAATGAGAAGAAGAAAACCTTTTCGACATCCCTTCAATTTTTGTTTTTCTTTTGAAATGACTCCCATTCAAAATTCGGCATATTAGTAATTAGATTTTCTATACACTATGGCATGTTGTAACATGTTAACTAATCAAATTTTCTATACATTATGCCATGTTGTTAAATAATCAGTAACTGAGGTTAATTTCTGTTAGATAACATAATTTGGTAGGTATGTTATGAGCTCAACGTTAACATACAACTCTTTGCATGATTACCTAGTTTCCATTGCATCATCTCTTGTATAACTCAAGCAAAAAACATCTAGTGCTTTGTCTATTTAAGTTGCTGTACATGTGCTCTTAGACCATCTTCAATGCAGTCATGTTAAAAAAAAAATGTGCTAAATTTAAATTTAGAATGAGATGTTAAATTCAACACACACTTTTTAGATTTTACTTCAATGTATGCATGCTAAAAGTAATGCAATTTTATATTTAATTTTTTTATTTACAAAATACATATTTTCTGCTATAAAATCTTCTTATTTTACCATCCATTTGTTAATCATAAAAACTCATTACACTCATAAAGTGTTTGAATAATATTTTTTATTTTACAAAATATGTAAGTAGCAAAATAATGAATGAGAGTTCTAATTTATAGAAATTTAGTGAAGACAAAATTGTAAATAAAATTTAGATAAAAAGGAAAAAAATAAAAAAATAAAAAAATAAAAAAAGTTTAAATGTATCAACTTTGGCCGCATTGTGAAATGTGTATAGATTTTAGATTTCCAAATGATGATGATATTGTAAAATTTTAACCATACTATAATGCAAATATCATAAATTCAAATATGTGCTAGTGACAAGATTGTTAATTTAAACACATTCTACAATGGCAATATTATAAATTTACACAAATATTATTCTTGGTGTTATATTTAACATAATGTTTAACACGTGCTAAAAATTATATCAAATATATGACATACCATTAGAGATATATTTTTTGGAGGATGCTAAAAGATATGTTAAATATAACATTGATGTGAGGTTTAGAAATGCTCTTAGGTAGTGTTTATAGTACGGTTCAATGTCATACCTTTTTGTTTAGCTCATAAGTTTATCTATTGTACCAACTTATATAGTTGGTTGTGTTCATTCATTTAAGTTTGAATTTACATAGTTGATTTTTACATTATAAATTACATTGTAATTATATGGAATCACTTTTTTATAAAATTATTCAAATGCAATTTTTAGGAAGAAAAATATAACAAAGATTACAATGGCAATGAATTGAAATACCTAACGTTTGAACACTAAATAGAATAAATTAATCTAATATATATATGGCCATAATCTAGAAGGCATTTTTTTAAATATATATTTATAATTATTTTTTATGCATTGAATCATTATTTAACGACTATCATAATATGAGTAGTTATAAAAAATAATATTAATAATAAATATATATTATTTAATATTTTTTTTCTCTCTATCTCTTACTATGAAAAGACCTACATAATCATAGGTAAAAAAAAATCTACAAGATTGGTTTTGAAAATTGCAACCCTCCACTGCTAAAAAAAAAAAAAAACTTTCATCTTAGTTAAGAACCGACACTGAAATTACACAATACTGATTGGGAATCCATTTTGTTGCAAGTAGTGTGACAAGTATACCTTTCAACGTTAGTTAAAAATCAACAGTAAGAAGTAACGTATACATCAAATTCATAGAATATCATGGATGTTGTAGCTTTTGCCAAAACTTACTTAGACCTTTAAAAGGGTTAGTTTGTTATGCCAGTCCAGCGTTCTTAAAATGACGTGGAACATTATATCCAAGAAAAATCCCTTAGAATTTAAATTAGAATAAATTATTCCTTCATTCGCGGTTTTTAAGTGTTACACTTTTTCTTAAACTAATTGACTTTCCTCTAATTTGTAAAAAATAAATTAATTTTGGCCCATAAAACAAACGGTGTGTTGCTTTTTAGATTTCTATAGTGTACATAACCTGAGATGAAACTAAGCTAAACAAGATGTAATTAAAGTGGTTTTTTTTTTTTTTTTAAAACTCAAGCTAGCATTTCATTTGACTTGGTCTTCCTTCGCATTTGTTTAAGATCTGTGCATCTTTATTTAGCAATATTGTGGGCAGCAATGATGCCTAATATTACAGCAATGATTCAGTCAATTATAAGAAATTCTAATTAATAAAATAAGTCTCACATATATTCTGTCTAAAATGTAATTATAATTAGCTAATGAAGTCCACGTTGGCACCGGTTCATATATTTTTTTATTATTGTGTACTCCACATCTTGCATTCCCAATCTCTATGGTTTTTATTTTTTTGGTTGCATGCCTACATCAAGATCCTTCCCTAGTGTAAGACTTGGCTCATCAAAACTACTACACGAATACAAAGTCTGATATACAACATAAAATGAAGAACTTCCTTTTGTAGATTCCGTTGATATAAAGTCTGATATACAACATAAAATGAAGAACTTCCTTTTGTAGATTCCGTTATTACTCAAATTTTTTAAGGTTTTAATTCCAAATTTCTAAGATGTTACTAATAGATTATAGATCCTATAATTTTTTACTCATGTCTAAAGATTGAAATAAAGTTAAAAATATAAATTAGAGGTCGCTGAATGAATGATTTGAAGTATAAGCATAAGAACTTAAACAAAAAGGCTCTACTTGGATTCTGAAAACGTTATTGCCGAGATTTTGGCACATAAATAGTTCAAGTACCATTCCTTATGTCCATGTCACCATTGTCTAAGTTTTTTCAGAAATGAAAAATTTTTGGACACAACATAGTAAGTAGTAAAAAAAATAAAGAGTTGTTATTGGAAAAAGGGGCAAACTTGGAGTAGATCGAATGCCAAGGTCACCAAAGCCTACCCTGAACTTCTATGGAATGCTCATCAAGTGCCATTCTTTTTTGGTCTCATATAAAGGGTACGCAAAAAAGGAAATGCTTTAATTAGTTCCTTTTTTTTCTTTTCTTTAAAATAAAAGATATTAAATTAAAAGGGACGAAGATCGTCAGAAATAACCAACGAGATAGACAAAGGCAAAGAATCGACCTAACACATATCGCTAGGTGAACATAAATTCATAACAGCTAAAAGATGGGTTATTTTATTACCTAAACGAGGAATAAAGTAACAATAGCTACATTTAGCTGAGATCAAAAAGAACTTGACATAATCAAAGATATAAAGATATGAGCAATGGCCGAAAGATGGGAATTCGACTGTAATGCTTGAATGACATACAAAGCATCAATTTCCATAATGTCTACACGAATACTAGAACTAGCTGCGAATCAGAGACCTTCTCGAATAGATAAGGGTTCGGCAACTTCCACACTGAAATGACCGTTTTACTTTTTTGATAAAACAGCTATTACTGATTCTGTGTGATCCTAAGAAATAATACCAACACCATTTCCTTTAGAGTAAATAGCAGAGTTTGAATTCTTTTAATTATGTTACAGGGAGGGAGGAGTTATCTGGTGATAGATTCTTTAGCATTCACTCCCAGCCTCATAGAATCTAGCTTGACAACCTTATACTCATCTATATAAGAATTGACAAAAGAAACCACAAAAGAGAAATCCTTAGGAGACCCTCCGTGGAATACATTGTTTTTGTCATACCATACACACCACCTCAAAACACAAATTCTTTCTAAATTACCACAAGACGTTGCTTCAGAGAAATGAGCTAAGATGTTTGAACAATGAACAATGTTGTGAGGACACCACTTTTATTAGGTCCCACAACCTGATTTTTTTTATTCTAACTTTGCATTTGTACAAGAAAATAAAACATAGGAGCTCAATTCCATTTGGCTACAATAAACATATCAGGGAGTGATGGGGACCTTAGGACAGAGGAGATTAGACGTAGATGATAACGCTTCATGGAAAGCTCTCCAAATGAAAACTTGCATCTTAGGAGGGAGATCTAGCTTCCAAAGGAGTTTCTACCGTCGAGAGAGAAAATAACAATTGGGTGACCACCTGATTAATAATTTCACGCAAGAGAAGATTATACCCACTCTGAAATACTTTAGTGCCGAAGTAATGAACAAATAATTGTTGGAAAAATGGATTAAGGAAACAATTTAGGCTTGGCTTGGGCTTGGAAGTCCAAGTGGATTTTAAAGATTAAATTTGTTATAAAACTCATTTTCATGGACCATTTTGAAGCTAAAAATTGAGTGGGATCCACATCTTGTTGATGAAAGATCTTAGTGAATTCTTGTTCTCCTCTGTGAGGACATCGATTTCGTATATTCACACGCTCAAAATGGTGCACGGATGAATGAGAAATTGTTGCTCAAAAATGTATAATTGAAATGGAAAATGAAAAGAAAATATTATAATCCCACATTGGTGGGAAATGCATGGTGCAAATGGTTTATATAGAACCTTGTTTTGTGATAGTGGTAAGAATAACAACCACAGATGCTCTCTCAGGCGTGCGCAGGGGGTGTAAATCTTCGGGGTTGGGCCTGAATTTGTATGGGCTCGTGTGTGCCCGCACCTGCAGACACGAATGCCGGGCCGAAACTTGGACCATAGTAAGTCCAACCTTTTGTTGTGGCCTAATATCCCTCCTTGGAGACTATAAAAGGTGAGCTTCCCCTCCTCATTCTACACACTGAAACAGAAGCTTTCTTCTCTTTGTCATTCTCTCTCAAGTGTTCTTGAGTTCCTCATTTTTTTTCTAGCTAGAGCTTTTCGAGTGTCTAGAAATTTTGAGTTCAAACCTATCCAATTCGTAGAATGGAGGTGTTGGTGCTTCACCTGCTGCTCTTCGTCGTTGTATCCTGGGAGACTGACGCTTGCAAAATCCTCAAGCATTCTGGTAGAGGGAGCGAATCAGTTTTAAGGACTCT
>JXTB01000090.1:545422-566039 GCA_002914805.1 Parasponia andersonii
TGATGAAAAGCAGTGATGCCTGTAGGGAATAGGATAAGCAAAGACTTTTAATGATTCTTATGTGTCGAGAAATCGAGCGGAGTAGTGCGGATTACTCTTAACTAAGAAATCACCTATGTGAGAGAGAAGTGGGGCCGCTTTAAAGGGGAATTATGAGGGCTTAATTCCGTAGAAACTCTTGCAGAACCAGGCAGAGATGTTCAAGGCCAAAATGAACATAACCGTAAGAACTAGATTTGTTAAGAAAGATTCATGTGTGAAGTATATTATTATTTACATGAACGACAGAACAGTTCAAAGACATCGTGTCTACTGATCAGTCAGTAAAGTAAATATACTCTCACGAGGGAAGGTTCAAAGAGTAACACCTACCTATCTTATACAGGTTTCATTCGTTGAACTCTATCACCTTGTCTAGAGTCTGTAGTCTCTCTTTTTACAATTTCCATTCATGTGGGGGATTGTTGGAAAAATGGGTTAAGGAAACAATTTGGGCTTGGCTTGGGCTTGGAAGCCCAAGTGGATTTTAAAGATTAAATTTGTTATAAAACCCATTTTCATGGACCATTTTGAAGCTAAAAATTGAGTGGGATCCACATCTTGTTGATGAAAGATCTTAGTGAATTCTTGTTCTTCCTGCGAGGACATCGATTTCATATATTCACACACTCAAAATGGTGCACGGATGAATGAGAAATTATTGCTCAAAAGTGCACCATTGAAATAGAAAATGAAAGGAAAATATTATAGTCCTACATTGGTGGGAAATGCATGGTGCAAGTGGTTTATATAGAACCTTGTTTTGTGATGGTGGTAAGAATAACAACCACAGATACTCTCTCAGGCGCGCGCAAGGGGGGTGCAAATCTTCGGGGTTGGGCCTGAATTTGCATGGGCCTGTGTATGTCCGCACCTACGGACACGAATGCCAGGCCGAAACTTGGACTATAGTAAGCCCAACCTTTTGTTGTGGCCTAATATTATTTTTCTTTCAATTATGAACCAGAATGAACTGAACGTTTTGGATGTTATTACACAGTTTAATGAAAAAAAAAACGTTAGTAACAGAAGCCTTTCTAGTTTCTGGAAAACGTTTAATGACTGGAAAACGTTTTGAGATTAATGAAAAAATTTTCTAGTTTTGCTACCAAGTCCCTCTTTGGAGACTATAAAAGGTGAGCTTTCCCTCCTCATTCCACACATCAAAACAAAGAAACATAAGCCTTCTTCTCTTTGCCATTCTCTCTCAAGTGTTCTTGAGTTCCTCAGTTTTTTTTCTAGCTAGAGCTTTTCGAGTGTCTAGAAATTTTGAGTTCAAACCTATCCAGTTTGTAGAGTAGAGGTGTTGGTGCTTCACTTGCTGCTCTTCGTCGTTGTATCTTGGGAGACTGATGCCTGCAAAATCCTCAAGCATTCTGGTGGAGGGAGCGAATCAGTTTTAAGAACTCTGTGTGGAACACAGCCCTCGACGGTTAACATTCCTTTGTTTTGAAGTGCTACCGAAATTCTACTCAAAGTTGGAGCATAATATTTTGGTAACATTATTTATCTAAAAAATTTATTATAAACGTTTGTAACCTTATATATTGCATGTTACAACTGGTGTGACAATAAATGCTTTAATTAGTTGCCCTTTGTTAGCTTAGTTTTTTTCCCATGGCTATGTATGTAAAGCTATGCCAATTGCTATAAATTGGATAGTTCATAAACCATTTGTACCATAAACCTATTTTATACTAATATATTTCAGGTTGTATATATTGAGTTGATATGACACATATAATAGAACGGATATACTTAGACATTTTGTTATAAAAGAAAAAATATGTATATTTATTAAAATGAATTGTAAAAAATGAACAAATAAATGCTTTAATTAGTTGCCCCTTGTTAGCTTAGTTTTTTTCCGTGGCTATATATGTAAAGCTATACCAATTGCTATAAATTGGATAGTTCATGAATCATTTGTAGCATAAACCTATTTTATACTAATATATTTCAGGTTGTATATATTGAGTTGATACGACACATATAATAGAACTGATACACTTAGACATTTTGTTATAAAAGAAAAAATATGTACATTTATTAAAATGAATTGTAAAAAATCATCATTTTGCTAAGAGCTCTCGAGCATTTCCTCCATGCAAGAACAAATAAATAAAATTAAGCAAAATGAGCTAGGCGATATATAACTATAAGCACATTCCCTTATACATGGAAGAAGCTAGATGATAAGCACATTATTTCCCTTACATAGGGAAGAAAACTAAAGCTAACAAGTTAATTTCTTTGACAACGAACATGTAATCATAGCAGCCGCCCCTATTAGACCAACGAACGTGTTCCCTAGAGGATTTCAGGCATTGAAGAATTAATCCTTTCATGACGAGACTGTAAACTCCGATTAAAAAAGCATTGATAAACTACATACTTGCATCTCTAGATGCAAAGCCTCAAGTAATTAGCAAATTAAAAACCTTGATAAACTGAATTTATTGTTCGTTGAGAGCAATAACAGCTATAAAATCCATTACTACCCTAGCTAGCTAGCTACTTTCTAACGGCTATTGTTCGTTGAGAGCAATAACAGCTATAAAATCCACTACTACCCTAGCTAGCTAGCTACTTTCTAACGGTTATCATTCGAAAAATTGATAATATTTAATAAGAACAAAAACCTATTGTAACTACATGGAAAAACTTCAAAATTAAATAATATTATGCGAGATATTTAGAAAGATGCATGATTTACATATTATTTATGAGAAATTTTGCTTGGCGACATTTACAATCTAAAAGTGAAATGAAAAGTGAAATTATTCTCATAATGTTCATAATCAAAATTTCCATCAACTATTTCACTTCAAAATACATATAAAGAGCATAAAATATACACATTGCCAAACACGCTCAAAATTCTTTTTTTTTTTTTTTCCCCTTTAATGCTAGACAATATGCATAGCGGGCCAACATTCACAATTTCACATTGCATTATTGCATACAATATTAAGTCATTTCTGGCTTTGGCCATGTGAATTTCCAATAAAAAACTATCAGACAATGGTCATTATGTGTATCATTGTTCGGCTTGACAAATGACCCTCGTTCAACTAGTAAAATAGTACACTTTCTTAAATGAACTTTAGCCCCACTTACGAAGAGTTTTCAGTATTTTATAATAAAAACAACAAGTAAAATAAGATCAGGTAGACAAGTCTAAAGATCGAGAGAATCCAATAAGGTCGTTATCTACTTTTTGCCCATCCCTTGTGCATGTGTGACAGTTGTAGTACACTTGAGGTTCAGGAGCATAATTTTTCAAAGATAATCTTCTGCTTAAATGGCACCAAAATTAAGGATGGTTTCTCATTACTCGGAATAAAAAAAAAAGCCCCAAGATTTCAAAAATACGAAACGAAACCGCATAAATGTCTACTAATAAATTTTGCAAAAGAATCATAACTCATTATTACTTAGCTACACAGACCAACCCACTTATCTTATTGATTAAAAGGTAGTCGAAGCAGGCCAACATGAATATCAAACCCTTTGACAAAACGAAACTAATAAGCTGATTAATAAGTAACGATAAAGTTTAAAACTAAAAGCAATGATCACATTTATTAATAATGGAGCACATAAACATTATACTCAACTACGGCATCTCCATTAGACGGATCAAACTTGTGAGTACTAGCATGAGCATAACCCCGGGCGAACCGGAAAAGGCCACTGCCACCGATCACCGGCATCTCCCTAACCTTGTGGAAGACCGGATTCCGCCCGAGGATCGTAATAGTGCTCCCATTGTATTTCCCTTGAACAAAATAAAAGTTCATGGCCATAAGTAGTGCAGCCTCTTCTTGAGATGCTAAGCCATAAAACCCTTGAGCTTTTCCTAGTAACTTTGAGCTCAGCTCAGGCCCTTCAGTCAATGGATCATCGATCATGCTAACCGAACCGAAGCCGTTTTTCGATGTATTGGCCGGAGGTTTGATTATCGCCAAGGCCGACGGGTTGCGGCCGCTGTATATATCGTGCCAGTAGAAGCGGAAATGGCTGAACTTCTCCTTTCTCAGACCGGAAAGCTTCCTATCCATGGCTCTCACGAAACCATCTTGGGCTGCAACGATGTCGGAAACTAGGGCAAGGGTTAAGAGGAGGGAGAGGACTGTGAATTGGGTTTTTAAGATGAGAAGGATTCTAGCCATGTTTGAGATTTTCTTGGCTTATGAATACAGTGTTTGGACACACTATTAATGGAATTCTTAGGTCCCCCCTTAAGTTGTGTCTTTATATTGACTGAAACAAAGGAAAGGGGGGATGTTTTTTTATTTAATATAGCTTATTTGTAATCATGAAACGGTGTGGTCTACTTTAAGTAGAATTTTTAGAGGCTTGTAGTGGTGTGCAATGGGATAGTACCACGTCGTATTGTTGGGGGTAAGAGAGGGGTGTTTTAGTCAATCAAGTATTGCAAGGAGTTTGGTGAAATTAGGTCTGGAGCACATGTAAAAGTCTTCTATTTGTTTGTTGGACCTATCTCTTCACTGAGAAACAATAAGCATCATTAATGGTGCATTTGGAGTTTTGTTCTGAAAATAACAACAACCGACAAATATGAAAGTGTTTTTGGTCTATTCAGAGTCAGTCTTGCACTTTGTCTTCACAGAACCATACCACATATTTGTGAAAAGATTGGCGTCTTTGAGCAATATTATTGACTTTTCTTGGTTTCGTCGAATTTTCCTCTGCTAGCCTAGCTATGACCAATTACTCTCATTCTTATCGTCCAAATTTGTGAGCTATTCATATTCAAAAGATCAAATATCTTGTTAAATTGTAGCCACAACAATCTATAGGAAATTAGGAATTTTAGAAGCTTGGATTTTAAGGAAGGTTCAGATATAAAATATATTTTGATTCCCCAAAGCTGCGCAAGAGTGGTATAATAATCTTTGACGATGATTACTTTAACGGTATAAAATGTTGAAGCGTGGAGATACAACCCCAGATCTCACGCAACGTAACAAAAATGCGTAATGATTTCATGCACTTGATGCACAAATGTTTTGTCATCATTGTTGAATCCCACAACAAGGTATCTCAGGTTTTCAATATTTCCATGCCCCTTTCTTTTTTTTTGGGGGGGGGGTGCTTGAAAAATGTACAAAACTCTAAAAACTTAATAATTGAATAGATGCATTCAGAATTGAATGGAAAGATAAATAGCTTAATTTGGTACAATTTTGGATGGATATAAGAGCTAACGGCCTAACGCCTTTTTCTTTTGGGACCTTGTGTTCGGCTCTTCCGCTGCTCCACAAATGAAAGAGAAAATCTACAGAAGTAAATTATAAAGAAAGGCCGAATGACCTCAAAAGATTACGACGTTTCTTATAATTATAATTGGTTGTTCAAGGATTAATAATGATCGGTTGAGTTAATTGAATATTATCCTCTGTAGTTTTTTATATCTCTATCTATCTATATACATAGTGTCGTATAATTATGTTTTTCTCTATTATAAAAGTTAAAGAATTATAGCCACTGAAAGTTCTTATCACATACAATTCTTAAAACCTACTATTTTTTTTTGTAAAAATGATTAGAATGCCCATTTAGTTTTAGTTTGACATGTCTTATCAACCGAGTATATATATGTTTAACTAGACTTAATTCAACCGAGTATATATATGTTTAACTAGACTTAATATTTAACACTTAGAATTCACTATAATTTGTTACATTATTGAAATATCGAACTGGATAGTAAAAACTACATGTTAGACAATGAGACTATAGAATGTAAAAAAAATGAAAAAAAGAATATATTTAACATTATTTATTTTTAATAGATGACCTAATATATATATATATATATATATCAAAATTTTTGACTAACAGACTTTTTAATCATTCATATTTTAGCCTCAATATATTTCTTGTTTACTAAGGCTTAAAAGTGTCAAATGGCCATCGTCATACTGGTATGACCCGTAAAAGATAAACTCACTCGTATTTAGTATTATGCTCGGCACGACCAGTCAAAATATCGTGTCGTATTCGTGCTAACCTAAACTTATATACTCTAAATCTTACACAAAAAATAGGCATAGACACATCTCGTATCATCACATTTTTGTTAAGTCCATCTCATGCCAAGTACGATGAGCCCAAACCTGAACTAATAATCAATTTTTAATTGCCAATTAATATACATTCCTATAAATGAACAAGTCTAATAATATTAATTTAAGTGTGAGATTTAGAACTAATTTTTATTTAACTAGCACTCCAATCTATTAGTAATTGTTAATATAATTAATTATCAAGTTATTAATTTTAGAAACAATTATTTAATATTTAAGTTAAAATAAAATATTTTTTGAGCATCTAACGTCAGAATTTATAGATCATGTCGTATTTATGTTGTGTTTGCGCCCAAGATCGTCTCACGTTGTGCTAGATCATAGTGCCTACATGGGTATGGTCCAACACAGTGACTCGTGCATTAGCACATTATTTATGAAGTTGTTTAGCGTGTATGTCCATATATATATATATATATATATATATATATATATGGTTGCCAATCCAATTGGTATTTTTTTTCTTTATCTATAGATAGGTATTTTTTTTTTAGCCATTGGATCACCATTAGATGGTGATCCAATGGCTATAATGAAGTGCATAAAAAGACGCACATCATTAATGCTCTTTCTCTTTCCTATTTTTTACAATAAAAAAATGTGCATGCTAAATTTTCATTGACCAAATTGATACCTATATATAGGTAAAAGAAAAAATACCTACTGGATTGGTGCCCTATATATATATATATATATATATATATATATATATATATATATATATATACTAGTTTTATAACCTTTTATTTAATAAACTAATAATGTTTTATGACCTTTTATTTAATAAACTAATAATGTTCAGAAAAATTTGATATGATTTTTTTAAGAACAATATTTTAGATATTTTGTACTTTAAAGGGAAATATTCTTTTTTTTTTAGTGGAAGGAATACTACTATTTTTCAATAAAAAAAGATAATAACAAGTCTACTTTCACTTAATGATGCACCATTTAAAAGCAAACTCCAAAAAATAATAACAATTCGGTTTAATTTATATGACAAAGTAATGCACAATTTAAAAATAAAAATCCAAAAGAATAAAAACAATTTGATTTAATTTATAGGATAAGGTGGAGACCTGGTATCCCATATAAATGATAGTTGCCAAAAATAAAAGGAAAATTATCACTAAAATATCATTTGTTTTGAAAAAATGTGAAAAAAATCTTGTGTTTTAGAAATTCAAAATAAGCGTCTTCTATTTAATTAAAATTATCGCTAAAATACCCTTTGTTTTCAAAAATTGAGAGAAAAAACTCTTGTATTATTAAAAATTCAAAACAAATACCTTCTATTTGAATTATCATATCATTTGTTATTTTTAATTAGTCAAAGACTTAAAAAAATTAGTAAAATTATTATTTAACTCCTTATTATATTAATTTAAGACACACATCACACTTAAAAATGAAGGGAGAGAAAGTATTTATTTTAAATTTTTAATAATACAAAGTTTTTTTCACAATTTCTAAAATAGAGGGTATTTTAGTGATAATTTTTGTTAAATAGAAAATATTTATTTTGAATTTATGAAAATACAAAGTTTTCTTTTCACATTTTTTTAAAATAGAGAATATTTTAGAGATAATTTTTTAAAAAAAAAAAACTTGATAATATAGACAAAAAAAAATGAAATATTTCATGCTATATACATTATTGCTAGAAATAATAATAAAAAATGTGGTGGATAAAGTACTAAAATATTAAACAGATAATAAGATACCTGGCAATGGGGACTTAAAACAATCTATTCCATATATGGAGACAAATCTACACGTAGTCATATAAAGTTGATACAAATTAAAGGAAGGAAATTAGTGAAACAGAATGGGCAAAGAAACGACCCAGTTCCCAAAGTCCGTGCTTCTTCTAATATTATAGATATATGATTCTCAATTTAATATGTTTTTTTTATAAATAATTATTTATTTTTTTAACCGTTTAACTATTATTTAACACTTAAATTATAATTTAAATAGTTAGGAAAAAAAATAAAAATATATTATTTAATTTTTTTTATTTATCATGAAAAGATATATATTATAAATTTTAATTAATAAAAAATATTTATTAAATTAGTGATATATATATAATTTAATAGCTTAAGCAACACTTTAAATAATTTCAGGAATGTCAAATTTGCGGACAAAGTGAGACCTTCTCTGCGCTTCAGGAGAGCAATCGAATCATTTGTTCTAAATGTTATATTGAAGATCGTCTTTATTCTTGCTTCTCTCAGCAACTCGGGAAACCTCTTTTAGTCATCTCAGTTTATTGGTCTAATTAAGCAAACATTCGGGAGTCAAGTTGCTGTTGCTAATATATATACCTCGTACAAATAGAAAATTTGTCAAAATACTTCTTTCTCTTTTTTACTTATTTATTTTCCATTATTCCTTATCAAAAGTTTTATCTAATAATTCTTAACGCTTTTTAATTAGCCTAACTAATTAGTACAGTTATTCACATTTTGGTTACATTACAAGATTAAATTTGTAAACACTTTGTTAAAGTTAGCTTTTGTTGTAAGTGGAGTTTCTTTTTGCTTATGAAGAAAGTGTTAGGGGTAATCATAATTGATGCAATATGTTTCGAATCGCTGGTACC
Source organism: Parasponia andersonii (assembly GCA_002914805.1). Taxonomy (NCBI): domain Eukaryota; kingdom Viridiplantae; phylum Streptophyta; class Magnoliopsida; order Rosales; family Cannabaceae; genus Trema; species Trema andersonii. The sequence continues at coordinate 554,186 of JXTB01000090.1, forward strand.
ACGGACCAACTATCGTTAATTTTTTTTTTTCTTAGTTTAGATTTGAGTTGAAGTTTATTAACTTACACTAAAAGACTAAAAGAGACGTAACCATATGTAATTATTTTATGTATAAAATAAAATGCATTGCGTGTACTTCGTTGTGTGTCCCTTATAGTTAATCATCAAACACCTTACAGTTAATCATCAAACACTATCTCTCTTTCCCCCTTGGCGATCCTCCAGTCTCCGGTAGTCCACGTGCCAATCTCCGGCAAATCCTTAACCCTCGCTCCCATTTCTTAATCTCTTCTGTCCATTGAAATTGGATATTTAATTATCTCTCTTATGTTGTGCTTTAATATGTCAACTTCGGAATAATAAAATAAAAAGAACTAATATCCGAAAACAACAACAATAATAATATTAATAAGAAAAGAAATACGTCGTAGATTCTTAATTAAATGGTTAAATTTCTCGTAATGCGAGAACTTAATTTCTAATTATTAGGAAATTATATTTTCTATGTTGGATCATATATACAAAATAATTGTATTGGATTATGTTATTCTTAAGCAGACTCAATAAGTGATTAAGTAAAGCTGGATCAGAATATTCAACAGAGTATAGATATCAAGACGGATATCCTGTTAGTTAACCAGTTGAGTTTGATGGATACCTAACAGAACCTATTAAGGTTATGTTTCCTGCAACTAAATTTTACATATGCTCAATTCTCTATAACCCACTATCAATTACAGAGAACTCCATCTAAGTGTCATTAGGGTTTAGATTGAAGAAAATCAAAACCCTATAAACATCATCTTTGTTCACGCTTTCTCTTTCGGTCTCTCTATCTCTAATCTTCTATAGATTAGCCATGGACTCAGGCATATTCAACAAACCCTAACCTATCAATTTCGCATGAATGATTTAGGGTTACTATTTAGTTTAATTATAATCTTAATATTATCCAACAAGTAGTATCAACGCATGTTTTTATGTTAAATTGATTGGATTAATCATGCATGACTCTAGTTTTAATAATCTATACCTATTAGGTTTTCTAGGTTTTGGATTATTTATGCATGTTCTATGATTTTTCATGATATGTTGAATATTTTGATATTATTAGGGTTTATTTCTGGGTTTTAGGGTCGTTAATTGTGAATATTAAGGCATAATATTGATGATTTGAGGTATTTTGGCATTTTGGACGATTTTTGGATCGGATTATTTTTCTACAAAATCGGCTTAGTGCTTATAGTGCCGTGGTGCTAGGTGACAAAAAGGCAAGCACTGCGGCACTACACATGCATCACTTGTATTGCGGGCTTGTGTTCTGGTTTTAATTAGAACATTGAGCGTCATAGTGCTCTGCAATGAGCGTCGCAATGCTACTTCAGATTTTGGGCCAGCGCCACGACACTAGTATACTAGTGCTGCAACACTAACCTTTCGGGTATATGGGACAATTTTTGACCCAATTTTAGTTTTTAGGTCTTTTTTAGGTAGAATTGAGTCATTTTCGATCCAATTCAAGGAGATCCAATCCAAGACATGACTAACAAAGATTAATTACCTCAAAATCAATTTAAATAACGACCCATATTTCTTTGTTGAAAACTCTGTTTAGATTTTGGAGTTGATAAATGTTACAAACTCAATTACTTTTGTTTTGTGTTTATGAAAGACATATTTGGCTTAGGCATTTTAGATGTTTTTTATTATACCATTTGTCTTGTATGTTGGGATAAATTCGATAAAGTAATAAGTTGCCAAAGTAATTTATATTGCGTAATCTTATTTATACTGACATATGAAGATGTCATTAGTTTATTGTTAATACGGGTGATTACCAGCCCAAAGGAAGGTGATAATTTGGCACGACATCAAGCATACATGTGAAAGTAAATGCATGATAGTTGTTTGATTTCCATGTGTATAATAAATTAGCCCAAAGAAAGATTTGTTGTTTTACAGAATTTGTTGTCAGTGTTCAACCATTGCACTTGTGAGTACTACTTGCAAGTTAACGAGTTGGCCCAAAGGAAGGCTTGTTAATGTTACACTAGGTATCTTGTGATGGTAGCCCACTTTATGTGATAACATGATATATGTCATATTTGCATATTTTGTGATTATATTGTATACCTATATATGACATTTAACTTGTGAACATGTTTAATTTATAGTTTTATTTGTTCTCTATTCAGTTTTTGCTGCTAGTATTTCTGCCAATTTGAGTATAATTCTTATATTTACAGGCACAAACTTTAAGTCTTAGAAAGAGAATATCATGATCGTATTAGGCTGTATGGATCTTGACCTAGCATTCAAAAAGAACCAATCTGTTGCTTCTATGGAAGAAAGTTCCACTGAGGACAAATGGAACTTTGAGCTTTGGAAAAAGTTCAATCTTATGAGTGTCAGGATCATGAAATGCTCTATTCCGGGAGTTTTGTGGGACTCCTTGCCTCAAGGAAAAAATGCTAAAGATTTCCTTGCTGTTCTTGAGAAATTATATCTCATGACTAAAAAGGGTGAGATGAATAGTACTTTAGGGAAATTCATCTTAATGAGGTATAGCGGTAACAGAAATATAAGGGAGTATATCATGCAAATGTCTTATTTGGCTGGTAAGCTTAAGGAATTCAGGTTAGAAATTAATGAGGATTTGCTTGTGGTCTTGGTTTTGCTTTCTCTTCCTAATCAGTATGGGAACTTACAGACCATATATAATGCCTAAAAGAAAAAATAGAATATTAATGAGTTAATAGCTATTTGTGTTTAGGAGGAAGAGAAAATCAAAGTTGTAAGGCTAAAACTACTAACTTAGCCACTACTTCTAAGGCAACGAAGAGAAAAATAGATAAGGGTAAAAAAGTTACAGTAACTCCACCTACTAAGGCACAAAATAAACAAGGTGAGCAAAGTTACTTCTTTTGTGGAAAGGGTGGACACCTGAAAAAGAAATGTGCTAAGTACAAAACTCACCTTATTAAAATAGGTAAGCTTTTCATTTATATTTATTCTGAAGTTAATTTAACTTCTGTACCTAAGGACATTTGGTGGGTAGATTCTGGTGCTACTACTCACGTTAAAATTTCCATATAGGGTTACCTGTGCATCCAGAAATCAAGTGATATTGAAAGAGTCATTTATGTGGGCGACAGCTAAACAGCTGAAGTGAAGGCTATAGGACATTTTAGATTATTTTTGAATTCTAAGAAATATTTAGATTTATATAAGACTTTTGTGGTACTGTCTTTAAGGCGGAATTTAGTTTTTATTTTCGTATTGGACAAATCTTGATTTATTATTCTTTTGGAAATAATTTATTTAGTCTTATGTATGATTCAATTATTATTGGTACCGGTTTTCTTAATAACAACTTATATATGTTAAATACTTAACCCTCCATTAATGAAACTTTGCATGTTAATTCGAAAGGTACAAAATGAAAATTAACTAATGAAGACTCATCGATGTTATGGTACAGACGCTTATGACATATTTCTAAATAAAGAATTAAACGTCTCTGGTCTGATGGAATCCTTGATCCCCTTAGTTTGATAGACTTTAAAGTTTATGTTAAGTATAAAAAGGGGAAATAGACAAACTTTAGGAAGTTAGGCACCAATAAGAGCTCTAGTGTCTTAAAACTGATACATACAGATTTCTGTGGTATATTCCCTATGACTTTTTGGATGGACAACATAATTTTATCACGTTCATAGAAGATTATTCTCACTATAGGTACATATACTTAATTTATTAGAAGTCGTAATCACTGGATGCACCTTTTGGAAGAGTACGATATCGTCCCACAATACACTATACCTAGAAAACCTAGCATGAATAGTGTTGCTGAACGACACAATAGGACGCTAAAGAATACGATAAAGAGTATGATCAATAATTCCACCTTATCAAAATTACTATAGGGAGATGCATTCAAAACTATAGCATATATAATATATCCTTAACAAAGTACCGAGCAAAGTAGTAGCTAAAACCCCTTATGAACTTTGGATTGGGCAAAAGCCCAGTATAAGTCATTTGCATATTTGGAGTTGTCCAGCTGAGGCAAGGCCTTACAGGCTAAGTAACAAGAAACTGGACTCAAGAACAGTAAGCTGCTATTTATAAGATATTTTGAAAGATCCAAATGCTATAAGTTTTATGATCCCACATTAAAATTTTTCTTTGAAACAGGAAATGCCAAATTTCTTGAGGATATTAAGTTTGAGAGGGAAGATAAGATTAGGAACATTGTCTTTGAAGAGGAATTCGTTTATCTTCCTATGGTTGCTATTGGCAATGGTCAAGATACTCATGATCCTGTTCTTAACAATATCATTGTACAAGCTACAATCGCTTTAGTTCAACACAATGTTTAGAAAGTTCCTGTCCTATTTGAGGTAAATGCTTTTGTAGAGCAAACTCAAAAACCTCAAGAACTAGTGCCTTTAAGGAGGTCCACTAGAGAAAAGAGAAGTGTGATTTCAGATAATTATGTCATATATCTCTAGGAACATGAGTTTGACATCGATATAGTGAAAGATGATCCAATCAACTTCACATAAGTCAAACAAAGTTCTGAGTCTCAAAAGTATATTGATGCAATGAATGAGGAGATAAAGTCTATGAGAGACAATGATGTTTGGAATCTCATTAAATTGCCTAAAGGATCGAAGCCCATTGATTGCAAATGGATATTTAAGACTAAATAGGATTCGAAAAGTAATGTTGAGAAAGACACGTCTTATCACTAAAGGCTTCACTCAGAAGGAAGGCATTGACTTTAAAAAGACTTTCTCTCCGGTTATTTCGAAGGACTTCTTTAGAGTTATTATGGCACTTATGGCTCATTATGACCTTGACCTTTATTAGATAGACATTAAGACGACATTTCTCAATGGAGACATTGATGAGACGATATATATATAGTGCAACTAGAAAGCTTTGTATCAGGAGATCCAAAGTCTATGGTTTGCAAACTTAAGAAGTCTATCTATGGTCTCAAGTAGGCTTTTTGTCAATGGTACCACAAATTTCATGAGATAATCATCTCGTTTGGTTTTAAGGTGAATCCTGTTGATGATTGTATATACAATAAGTTCAATGTGAGTAAGTTTATCTTCCTGGTACTTTATATTGAGGACATACTTCTATTAAGTAGTGATATAGGCTTATTGCACGACACGAAAAGATTTCTTGAGAAGAATTTCGAAATAAAAGATCTTCGAGTCCCTTTTTTTGGATTAGGTATATAGATACACCGAGATCAATCTCAGGATATCCTTGGATTATCACAAAAGAACTATAACGAGAGATCTCGGTGTATCCTTGGATTATCACAAAAGAACTATAACGAGAGGGTGCTCAGTAGGTTTGGTATGGATAAGTGTGCACTAACGGATACTTCAATATCTAAGGGAGATAAATTTAGCTTCAATTAGTCCCAATAATGATATTGATAAAGTAGCTATGCAACAGTTTCCTTATGCTTCGGAAGTAGGGAGTCTGATATATACTCAGGCATGTACATGTCCGGATCTTGCTTTCATAGCTGACATATTAGGCAGATAAATGAGTAACCCAGTGGTGGATCACTAGAAGGTAGCAAAGACGGTTATGAGGTACTTATAGAAAACAAAGGAATACATGTTCACTTATCAGAGATCACACATTTTGGAGATCATTGGATACTCCGACTCTGATTTTGCAAGATGCCTAGACAATATGATGTCCGCATCGAGTTATGTCTTTCTTTTAGCTAGAAGAGCTATTTTTAATATATGATGCATTTCATATTTTTGCTTTCTTATTGTAGTTTAACAATAAGGTTTGTGGTAATATATTAAAAGAGAAAGAATAAGGTCGATCTCAATAAAGTTTTAGGTGAATCAGCTTGAAATAGGCACGGTAAATCACATTGTGTGTGATTTCTATGCCACATTCCATACTTTATTTGTGTCATTCGAGTATATTAGTACGGTGATCATTAAGGATTTTAGTTGCCATCCAAATAAGTGTAATGATGAGCGCTTTGGTTTCATGTTAATATGTCTGATGAACGAGATTACAACTTCGGGAATATTCAAGAATAATATGGCATATTCATCGCAATACTTCAGTTTATAATATAATTGTATACGGTACATATGTGACCCAAGTGGGAGATTATTAGGAAATTATATTTCCTATGTTAGGCCATATATACAAAATAATTATATTGGGCTATATTATGCTTAAGCAGACTCAATAAGTAATTAAATAAAGTTGGGTCAAAATATCCAACTAGATATAGATATTAATGTAGATACCCTGTTAGTCACCTAGTTGGGTTTCATGGATACCCAACGAGAACTATTTAAAGAACCTATTAAGGTTATAGTCCCTACAACCAAGTTTTACATATACTCAATTCTTTGTAACCTACCATCAGTTACAGAGAACTCCATACGAGTGATATTAGGATTTAGGCTACAGAAGATTAAAACCCTTTAAACATCATCTCTTGTTCACACTTCCGCTTTCGGTCTATCCATCTCTAATCCTCTACAGATTAGCCATAGACTCAAATATATTCAACAAAGCCTAACCTATCAATTTAACACAAATGATTTAGGATTAGTATTTAGTTTAATTTCACTCCTAATATCATCCAACACTAATTTTATAGTAACGGGCTATGAAATAAATAGATGGGTGCATTAGTTAATTCGGATATTAATGAATTCTATAGAAGAGTTATTTATCAGAATAATATTTTTATCGATTTACTACAACATATAGATCTACATTATGAGAATTAGTAATGCATAAGAAATTTTACAAGTCGTTATCAGATTAATTAAAAGGAAAGAAAATAAATTTTCATGATAATATTTATGATGTTCAGGTAAATACCAAATGATAGGATTTGCCCATTAGCACAACAATACAATACGAATTATAACAACACGTAGGTCATACCTTGAACAATTCAAATTCAATTACTCATATGACTCGTATCATGCTCATTATTTAACTAGATGATTTGAGCATGATAAGATACAACTCATCAATATGGTATGCTAAAGTTAGGTACACACACCATCACTTAAAACCTATATATATGTGAATTTTAAAAATTACTTTTTCATTAGTTTTTCCTTCTTGAAAGTATCTTACACTCAAGCCTCTTTTTTGTTACTTATTTTGTGTACAAAAAACATTAGATGGGCTAATGGTTGCTCAAATAAACTAGTATGCTTAGGTATGTGAGCTAACACATATATGTATGTTGATGAGCTAATGTATCGTGCCAAAACTGGTGTATATTATAAAATATATACTACAGGTAAAAACTCACACTTGTAAGTGTAAATTATAGGTAAATATTTACACTGTACATGTATACCTAAAAAATGAGCATTGGTGAAATAAAATTGTAAAAGGGTATTTAGAAATATAAGGCATAAAACGAGTGCTAGGTGTAAGTTTCACCTATTTAGGCCCTAATTATTCCTTCCCTTGTCCAAATTCCCTAGGAACCTTGCTAGGCACCATAAGAAAGCTTGTGTAACCCAATGTACATGGGCCATTACGGAAACGGTATAATGTGTTTGACAATTGGGAAATGGATCTAAACAGGAGTAACTTGGGCTAAAATGACATTTTTTTTATAAAAGATAAAATGATGTTTTTAATTAGGACTATTCTTCAAAATGACTTTTTTTAATTAGGAGTGTTACAATATTAGTGATGGATAGTCACAATATTATTTAACGTAAAACTACGAATTTCTTGGACTTATCACTGATTACTAATGTACTGCTATTTATATGATACACCGAAAAATATCATTCTATAAAGTATTCCTAGAAAAGTCATTTCACCACCAAATACTACCTGCCATGACCTTTAAACTTGACAATTCTATTTCATATTTCCTTGACTATTATATGAAGCCCATTTTGACCAACTTTGGGAAAATGGTATTAACTAGGAGTAATGGGGCAAAATGGATTTTCTAGGACTATTTTTTTAAATAATTTTTAGAAATACAACAATGTTAGTGGTGGATAGTCACAATATTATTACCATTAATTCTGGGCCGACACGTCTCAGTTCTATTTGTATCTCGTGTAGTGGCATGTTCAGTTTATAAGCTGTCCATGTTTGTAATTCTTATTATGCTTAATTGTACTCGTTTTCGATATTATTTTTTTGTGCCTAATTTTGTCCATTTTTTATATTTTTTTTGGTTGTACTTGTATCTATTATTGTGCTTAATTATGTATATTTTCGATATTATTCTTTTTTGTACCTAATCGTACCTATCTTCAATATTATTTTTTCGTACTTAATTGTGCTTGTTTTCGATATTATGTTATTTTGTATATAATCGTGCTTGTTTTATTTGTTTGTACTTAATCATGCCCCTTTTCAATATTATATATATATATATAATTTTATCTCATTGTGTTTGTTTATGTGCTTGTTTTTTTGAACTCGAATTGTTATCGTGTCTAATCGAACTCGTTTAAGTATGTCCCAACTAAATTGGAATGTACCTAAATTATATTTTATTCTTTAATTTCATTTTCATCTTAAATTTATTTTTATGAGCTTTTTATATTGCAGGTAGCTCTAGATGGTTTTTGCCTCGTGAACCTAATTATTTCTTAATTACCCAAACTTAATAAGTTGTGATCTTTTTTATTGGCAAATTTTTATTTATTTAATTTTAAAGAAAATATTTTAATTTTATTTTTTATATTTTTTTCTTTTTTAAAAAAAAATTAAAACTATATTTAAAAAAATTTTATATCATCTAATTTAAGATTTTTTTTACAAATAGTTATTATTATTAATTATGCATGTCATGATATGTGTGTAGTGCTTGAACTTATGCACGTGTTGTATATTTAATAATTTAATAATTATGTCATATTAGTTGGAGTTCATTATTAATAATGTCATGTCGTATCGCATCAAGGCAAGCTCAATTGAATCGACATGTTTTGACACCACTTGATGGAGTCACATTGGACATATGCCCCTTCATCTATACAATTTCAATATTTTTCCTAATTTGTTCAAAATATTTTTTTTATCCCTTGTTCACTCGCTAAATTTTTTATATTTTTACATCTGACTCTTATATCTTATGAAAAATTCAATAAAATCCCTCATTTATCCTCATTAAACTTTTAGATTTTTAAAATTTACTCAAAATAATTTTAAATACTTAATTTTACCTATACATTTATGGATAATTCTTCCTCAGACCTCATTATAAAAGAAAAAGAACTATTAAAATCTACGTTTGTCTCTTTTTTTTTTCCCTTAATGAATTATGTTAGTCTATGTCGATTCTGTGTGATTCAGAATTACTTTTTTTGAATTGTCAGGAATTATATTACTCAATTATATGTTTGTTTAAAAAGTTGAACACATATATAGAGCAAAAAAGAGGGGAAAAAATTAAATTTATTTCAAAAACATATTAAATAAAAATTTATTTCGAAAGATTTTCCAGCTCCATCATTGCTTAAAAGAGGGAAGCTCTTTTGTTGCCCGCCATTTACTGGTTTCCCATCGCTAAAGCATTTTAATATTTTCAAGAAGAAAAGAACAAAAACCTATATATGAAAACAATACGATAAGTACATTGGACCAAAATTGATCTTCTAGATTTTCAAACTTAATTACCACCTTCAGCCAATTTAGTTCAACGGGTCAACATAAAATGGGAACCTATTAATCCATCAAATTTTCGTTAGCTACAAATAAAGTTGAATTATTTGAATTCAATTGAGTCTATACTATTCCATAAGTCTTTTCTTTAGATTTCTAGATATAGAAAAGTTGGGTAATTCTGGACAATAGCGATATCATCTTCTCAGATTCGGAGTTAATATTCCCCATTCACTACGGAAAAGTGTTTGCCAAGCGACTAGGTTTGGAATGAAATTGGTCTATTGTACTAATGCTATTGAGAATATTCTTCAATCACTAATAGTGTTCAACGTGACATATTTATATATGGTCTTATCTATAAACTTTTCTTCTTCTTCTTCTTCTTCTTCTTTTATTTTTGGTCAGACACCTGAAATGTCACACTATTTTACATAGCCCATAGAATTTTCTCAACTGCAGCTTGGTGGGTCTTATAGTATATACTGATATAATTTGTTGGTGAGGTGCTTGATGTATGTGCGCTTCATTCTCTCTGATGTTGTCTAAAACGATGTCACTTTTCGCAATTCTTACATGTGTTGGTCATCACAACAACAACGTAAATAAGGTTCCAAAAACGGGAGCATTCTTTGAGGAATCAGGGTGAAAAGTACCGTGTACAAGCATTCAATTAAAATTAATAATAATGAATTATTACAATTGTCCGTAGTTGGATTCCATACTCTTAAGATATTGAATACAGGTGAATTATAAAAAATAAAAAAACTTTGAAATTTGACTGTTTTATAATTTAAATATTGAAGTTTGGATTCCACAAAATAATATATTGAGATTAAGAATGTCTGAAAATTAATATTCTGGACTGATTTTTTAACAAATTTTAGTAATGAAAAAACAATAATGTCCTCTACTAAAACTATATTAGTTTTATTATTCTCTTTAATTTTGATAATATAATTATCTTTTTCCTGTTAAAATTATTCAAAAAGTCAACTCAATATATAAATTTTTAGAAATTTTTAATCACAAGATATTATTTTATTGAATTCAAATTTTATTGGGAATATATTTTTTTTATCGATTACTCTATTACATATAACCTCACTATTAAGATTAGTAAATATATATTTTTCAATACTAATTATCATTCATCTATTAATCTATGGTTGGATTGCTCAGTCTATTTTTCACAACATTTACTCCAGAAAACACTCTCTCTACTGTCAAGGCAGAGGGACGTTAAGGCAATGAGAGGCATATGCGCCTGGATTTAAAAGAAAAAATATATATATATATATATATATATATTAAGGAATAAATTATATGATTAAAATAATTTTTCTATAAATTCCTTTTATTTCTATATTTTACCTCATTCCAAAATTACAATTTTAGTTATTTATGTAATAATTAATGACTACCATACACGTAATTTTTGAAAAATAAACTTTTTATGTAAGATATAAATAGTTCATAGTAGTTCTATAAATTCTTTATCTCTATATTTGACCTCATTAAAAAATTTAAATTAGTTAATTCGCTAATCGTTGATAAATAACATGTACCTATTATATATATATATATATATTAATTTCGTACCTCTTAGAGTTTTCTCTTTCTTAATACTTATCAAAAAAATTATTTGTTTTTCAGAATTTATTATTAATAACTAGCAATTGTGAAATAATATTATATTTCATCACATTTAAAATTGAAAAAAAAAAATTTGTATCGAATATATACTTGCATTGAACTTTGGGTTTATTTATATTAGTGGAACTGTCTTAATGTTTTATATTTATATTTTCTTAAGTTTTGTAATTTACATATTTAAGCATGAGCTTATAAATTTTAAACATATGTATATATATAGAGAAATTAGGTTAAATATGCTCCGTAATACTCTTATTTTAGCCCATATGCACAAGTTAAAATATATTTGAAAAATATGCTTGCGGATGAAAATATCCTTACTAATACCTAAGAGAAAATATGCATCTTCCCCTTAAACTCCTCATTTCTCTCTCTCTCTCTCTCTCACTCTCTCTTTCGTCTCCTTCTCTGAAGAGCCAAGAACCATCGCATCGTTAACCGAGGAAGACGAAAACTCGTCGTGCCGTCTATCGTAAATCTCTCTCACTGTTTAGGATTACGTTGAGAAAAATGAGTCCCCAAAAGA